>JAOYSI010001351.1:0-17212 GCA_025775065.1 Hiodon alosoides | reverse complement strand
GTTAAATAAGAGCACTGAACCTCCTGTATGGCCTGTAGTGTGTTAAATAAGAGCGCTGAACCTCCTGTATGGGCTGTGTGGGCTGTAGTGTGTTAAATAAGAACACTGAACCTCCTGTATGGGCTGTATGGCCTGTAGTTTGTTAAATAAGATCGCTGAACCTCCTGTATGGCCTGTAGTTTGTTAAATAATATCGCTGAACCTCCTGTATGGCCTGTAGTGTGTTAAATAAGAGCACTGAACCTCCTGTATGGGCTGTATGGCCTGTAGTGTGTTAAATAAGAGCACTGAACCTCCTGTATGGTCTGTAGTGTGTTAAATAAGAGCAGCTGAGAGACGAGTGGGTGGAAGGAGCAGAGAAAAAAACAATGATACCAAATTGGGGCTAAAATGGGAAAGAATGATTAGAGATTTCAGATTTTAAAAAGATGAATGCAATATTAATGCTTTGTAAAATGGCCCAATTGTGATTGGAGACATCGCCACAGAAATACTAAAAATATGTTAGTGTACATCTAGATAACAGATTCATATTTGAAACATTTTTGTAACATTGCAGACATGGTATCCCCATACAGTAGTGTCTGTGCGCTAAAGGAAGAACAGCATGTTTACAGCAGTGATTACTAGGTTAAGCTCTCATAAGTTTGACTATGAATGCGATACAACACATTGCGCTCATTTAAACCTAACATCTTCTGGCTCTTTCCCCACTTAATCTCTAAATCCAATCTGCCTCTGATATCAATCTGACAGGGGCTTACAAAAGAGGGATATGTTTTCCATTGATCTTTTCCAAAAGGAGGTATGAAAAGAGCCCTTTGAATTATTCGCCTTGCCCTGTTCATCAACTTGTAATAACTCAAGATTCATGCCCAGGGATATTGGTTTACATGACACCTCTTAACCAGCCACTTAACAAGCCGGCGCAGGAAGCCCGAATACATCCGGGGATTTCCACGCGGGATAGCACACTTTATGAACATACCGCAGCCTGGGGGTAAAAACTGCGATAAGCAGGGCCGTAGTTTTTTTTATTGAGTCGCGTGGCAGTCAAGGCGACAGGATTAACTTTCAGGGAGACACTCATTAAAACGGAGGATCCTGTGCTGAAGGACGGAGGCACTTAAGGGCGATCCAGGGCGGAATAAAGACAGTATAGGTATTCACAGGGCTCATATCACTGTTAAAAGCTTTCACCTATCACATCCCCCCTGGAACGTCATTGAAAACCCCCGATTTAAAAAAAAAAAAAAAAAAACCATTTTAATGTCGCCCGCACTACCGTTTTTTCCTCCTGCGAAGGCTGTTTTTATACACTCTAGGTAATATTGCTTAGCCCCTTCCAGAATCCATCTTGAGTAGAGAAGTGAACAGTTCAAATGAGAACACACTGCGCTTCTCCTGTGCAAGCCTTTTACAATTCTGGTTCAAGGATTGCCCTATACAATGACAAATGCAATACTCTTTTAACCATTTTTTTCAACGCAAATGCTGTTGACACAGAAAGTGATTGCATTCACTACAATACAGCGTAACATATTTCTAACTTGTCAATGGGTCTTGAAAATATGGCATAATTTGGTCCACCCGGCCTGTTCCACGGTTTCAGAACACTTCACAGAAAAAGCCCTTAAAGTGGCTCTTTAATTCAATGGTGCTAACCCACTTTTGATAAATAACACCCATTAAGCTTTTAAAATGAAAAAGGCATTTCATTACATGATTGACTGCCATTTTTTAATCAAAACAGCAGTACTAATTGTATACGACCACCCTTTCTAATGGTTGGATAATCAGTCATAATAGTTTTTTTGATGCTCTGAAATATTTGGGCCAATTTTCTGTAAAGAGACACGGTGAGTTGAGTTTGGCCAGGCTATTGGTTGAGGAGTTAATCATTTCTTTCAGTATCACTGACAGAGAGGTTAAAAAGTTAACCCGACCAATTTACTCAAGGGCAAGTTGTCGATCTGTAAATATTACTGGAAAGGATAGCAATGTCATGCGTATCATAATCTTTACAGAGACTGATTACTGTATATACAAAATATAAATATGCAGTTATAAGCTTTTTCACAGTAATTTTTCAAATTTCCAGGTAAAAGTCAGCTTCTGATAAGCCAAAATACACCTTTGAAATGATTATTCTATGTTTTATTCTCTTGAATTGAAACTTTTATTGATACTGCATGTGTCCAAAATAATGACTGCCGTATTTATAGTTAATAAGCCTACTTGCATATGACAAGTGACTACAAGCAGAAATTACTTGTGATTTTAACATCCTAAAGAAATATCAGATTCTAACAGCGAAGAAAGCTTAATCATAATAATTATAATTCAGAAATGAATATTTGACACATCATCGTCCATTTCAGGTTTTTGGTTACAATATAATGAATTAATTAATTAATTAATGACGCATGTAGCTACCATTAAAGATTGGAGATACAAAATTTAAGGTCCATCCCCTGAACTTGACTGGATGGCTTATATAATGCAATACCACTGACACATACAATTTAATACATATAGAACAAAAAGCAAATGTGTGTGTGTGTGTGTGCGCGCGTGTGTGTGTGCCTATCAAAATCTTCAGTCCTTCATGGGTCATTGGAGGCAACAACAAACACCTACCTAGACAAAACAATTTAGTGCAACGGGGCAACAGTCACACCATCAAACATCATGTTTGAAATGTTTCAAACATCATAAGAAGAGAAAAAAGGTTTCTTGAAGGATCCTATTCTGACAATCTTGCTTAGGCAAGGCATTTCAATGTGCTTTAACTCCCTTAGACTGAATTGTTATCAGAAAAACTGAATCCAGTTATCAGAGTGACTCGGCACCGTTGGCTCTCGGAAACAGTGGAATATTGATGTCAGTCTTTCTTCTCCGACCTGGAAAGCGATTCCATTCTGTTTAGTTTCAATTATGATCTCATCTCTTTGGTTACATACTGTAAAATTCTGTTCTCTTCCCCTGAGTCGATGTATCAATCGAAGAATTTCTGTTTCCTCCGATGTAATCTCATATTCCTGTGCACGGATGTTCTCTGCCTGGATCGCTGTGCTCAGCTTTTCTGTCAAACCACATAATTCCAAGACTGAAGACAGCGGTAATTTTAATTGGGTCCATCCTGATTCCTGAATGTCATGCTTTTCATTTTGTTCCAAACTTTCCCTTCTTAAGAGTCATCGAGTGCTTTGTCTTCCATTTCTATGCTAACCATTTGAAACAATGCTGAATTACCCGTCTCTCATTATTTATTCCCCCGACAAGACTCCCCTGTGAAACAAAAAGGTTTCACAGAAAAGCCTAGCAGCACGATTGGACTTATTCTATTGTGTTTATATGGCTTCCTTCACAAGGTCCAATCCTTGGAAACAATATTTTTAAAACTGTTTCCTGAGTAGAAATGTGCAGCATGATACTAAATAGTATTTTATTGAGGGAAATAAACAGAATCTTTTTCTTACTCCCTTCAGATTTAATGTCACATTATGTCAAAAGGCCATTTTTTTCACCTTATAGCTTGAGCTCAAAATTTACGTCAGTTTACGAATATGAAGAAATTTCCATAGCTGTGCATTACAAATGAAATCAACATAATAAAACATGCTTCTCATTAATGTGATTATTACAAAGCTTAACAAGCATGATCTTGAACGTAAAAATGAATTAACATATATGGCTGACCATCAATGTGTGCTATGTCATACGGCGTGGGTGCATTTTGTAGACTATACGCTGAACCAGGCTCAAGATTAATCTATTCATTACAGTGACTTTTAAGTGTTAATATTCTTTATTAAAACCCCAAATTATGTGTTTGTCATAATAATAGGCCTTCAATTGAATAGGCATATACAGGCCATTCAGCTAGCATAAACCAACACTGGAGGCCACTTTTGCGTCCATCAACCGAGCCTCAGCCAAAGTGTCAACTTTGGAAACCCACCAATTAGACAAGGCAGTTAGATTAATTAAAAGAAAATGACAGTCGTCTCCGCTGATTGGTCATAACGAGGAGTATTACAATCCAGATATGTCAGAACAAGCCAGTCCAAATAGGCGAGAGAAAGGGACTGTCAATGGAAATGAAAAGCAAGCAGCGAAAGGCAGAAAAGATGTCTCTTCTGGGAGGAGAATATGTCTAACAAAGTTCACCCGCTCTAAGGATCCTCACGTCCCCTTTCGGGAGGACATCTCAAAATGATCAAGAGGCCGTCTTTCTGCGAGTGCTTTGATTTGGGGCGTTATAAGGATATTCCTCGTCAGTTGGACTTTGTGCTCCCGGTGTACAAGCCTGTATGTACATCTCAAAGACACCCCCCTCCTTTCACTCGAGCAACGGCTGAGGCAGGGCCTTAACCCATCCCCATATAGTCCAAGGAGAATATCTACTCACGGCTATATAAATATCGGCTCTGAAATCACATCGACAAACTACAAAACTGTATCTTATAGACGATATCTGGAATGTCCCTGTTTTATATACATAGTCACTGCAGAATAGCATAGGAACGGTCAGTGAACTTTATTGAGGGTCATTAATTAAGACAGCTCATGTGTGGGACAGAAAGTCAGCACAATAAAAAATAAACATTATGTGTCAGATATTAGATACTTGGCTGGGCTGTCAAATTGCCAGCACCTTGATTTCTTAACAGGTAAAGTCGCTCATTCCTGTCGTTAATGTTATGACACCTGATGGCATGCTTGCCAGACTATGACGCAAGAAAACCGAATTCTTGTTCCACGGACTGGAATTTTTAGATAAGCGCGCAGTTTTCTTGCTTGGTCTTGAAAACAGTAACAAAACTCTAAGTTCAGCCTCACAGATTCCCTGACACGAAACAGCAAACTGAAATAACAAAGGAAAAACAAATGAAACCGAACTAAATTAAAATCCTATTCTGCCGCAGCAGCTGTTTTACGCCCCAAACTCTGACCGCCTGCTTTTTACTGGGCCGTTTACTGGGGACGGTGGTGCTATCACCTGCTAACCACAACTTACCACAGTGTTGTACAGGTGCTGGCGGCCGTGCCCATTCCCCTGCTGTCTGGGAATGTGCACACACGTCATCACGCACTCTTCTGAGTTTGACGACATTGCGATCAACATGAACAGTAATTGGTTGATTAACCAGTCAGGAGCTTCTCAACAGCATTGCGTATCAGACACAGATCACCTTCTTCCTGAATGCCAGCACACTAGTATCATTTCCACACACCCCACTTTAGCGGAGCAAATGTTAGGCAAATATGTCATTCAATGTCATTTCAAAGTTTCATAAACAAACTATTCTATATTGAAAGGAAACTAATTGAACTGACGTATTCTGCAGCAAGCAGCACTTACAAGTGCAAGATATAGTAGCAGTCTGTTGCATTCTTGTCTAAAAGCATTCCCTGGTGGGTAAAATTGGGAAGGTCAAAAAGCATATTCTGGAGCATTTCTACTTAAGCATCACCACTTTTCCATTAGTCAAAACTTCCATCAGTTTTTCTTTTCTTTTCTGTTTATGCGCAAATAAAAGACCTCATAAAACTTCTAGTATCAAAAGAAAGGAAGGACTAGAATTGATCAAAGACAAAGAATTTATTTTTTGAAATATGCACAGCCTCTATATTGGGCTTTAAGACTGACAAGTAAGATCTGCAAAACACACACACACACAGGCACACACACACACAGGCACACGCACATGCATGCACACACACATACACACAGGCACATGCACGCGCACACACACACACACACACACACACATGCACACACACACACACACACACACACACACACACACACCCAGCAGGAAGATGTGGAAGAACACCCACACACTGAAAACGCAGACATGCAAATAGACAGACAACAAAAAAGAACTCTGCTTCCTCCATTCTCTGAGGAATGGAAAGTGAAAGCGTGCTGTTCTGTTCAAAGACGCCCACACCCTAATTATGGCAAAAAAAAAAATAAATAAATAATTTCTGCACCTAGATACTTTTGGCATTCATTTTGACTTCATATTTTCAACAGAGGAATAAATCTCGATTCTCTAACTTTCAGATAAACAGAAAATCTAAAGATAGACTCCCAGGTTCTGCAGACCCACTTGAGAATTAAGAATACTGCTGCACTACATTACTGTCACACACACAAAAAAAAAAAAAAAACCTACTTGATGTGGCAATGTTTCCCACTGTGGTATGTTGAGCGTTTGCCAGGAAGTGTCTACGGCAAATGTGGTGGAATCCGGTCACATTCTGCCAACGTTTAATGGGCTTTTGGCTCTTTGGAATTGCGGTAATTTCCTGTTTTTCTTCCCCGCAACTCTCGTGGCCCATGCTTCTTCCTCAGTGTCTGAGAAACAGTGGTTCACAGACAAAACGCAGAGCCTCTGGCCTGGCGTCACTAACATGAAGCCAAGTCTCTCCCCTCAGGCTGTCCAACAGCACCATATGAGAGACAGATTGCACTGGGCTAGGCCAGGCGGGCTCTGCTTGCCAAAGGTGCAGCTCTGCACCAGAATTCCACAGGGTCCCTGTTTTACCCTGAGGTGATGACGAAACTAGGCTACAACACTGAGGAGAGGCTGTGAACTAAGGACTCTACAAACCTGTTTAAAAACCAGCTGTAAATAATTCATTTCATACATTGTCATGCTGTCTCCAAAAATGTAAAAAGAGCCAGTAGAGGTAGGGTCTTGTATTTTTCTACCTATCGATTTATTGGCTCTGTATAGTAACTCGACGACCTCAGTGGTTGCCTGGACTTTGGAGAGAGCTCTTTGGGTGTCCCAGCCGCCGATGGACAACCTGTGAAGGCCATGCGGCCTCATACGCATCTTCTCAGCAGGGGTAACAAACATTTTTAGAAATAAGAGCAGGAAAGGCAATTTTATTTGCTGTCAAAGCAAAATGGGTTCTACATATGGCAAGGGCTAGATCGGGAATGTTTGACATGACGCTTTCCCAAAATGTACACAAGTTGACCAGCTGCAACGGTTCTGCAGATCATCCATGGCCCTGAGGAATGGTGAAGATACACACATTGCTTATGCATCAGGTGGCTGTAGACAAAAGTCCCCTTCTACTGATAACTTCAGACAAACACTGCTGCTCTGATGCGTGATTGCTTGCTTAGTAATGGAGTTATTTAATATTCGACACAGCATATTTACCGCTTTCAGGAGCAGAAGAATTATAGACACACATAACATGCAACAATAGAGAAACATAAATAGTAACAGGGGTCCTATAAAATCCAAGTGTTAAATGGCCAAAATACACGACAGTTCCGTTTTATTGCATTATTAATCAGCGGTTCCAAGCTTTTTAATGTTAAGGACCCAGGGGTTCCACAGGAGGTGCCTATCTGATGCTCCTTAGTGACACGCGGCCTAGAGCTGCATCCTCCCCCTGAGGGAAAGCCTGGCTGATACTATGAAGCGCACAAGGTTCGATGCAGAAGCACAACCTAGGCCGCTCTGGAGGTTATCCGGGATTCAGCGCTGTTCCAATTTGTCATTAAAAAAAAAAAAATGTCAGGTTCAGGTTACAGTCAGCATGCTGGAATTTAATTCATTCAACTCCAGTTTTTCAACAGAGATACTTTGTAGTCTCCATTGATTTCATTCCAAAATTTCATAAATCAAAACAAGCCCCAAATTCATTTTTTATTTATCGTTATAAATATAAATGAGTGACTAGAAATGGCCACAACAAACGAAGAGGAGGTTTTTGAGCGAAGTATTAATGTGGGTGGTAGGGACGCAGAGAAGGTTCAATGGGAGGTGCTCCATTCAAGTTTAACATGGCAGGCCCCTGCTCTAACAGGACAGCACACCCTTACGCGGTACCCCTTTTCTCGTGGTCGCTGTTAGCTGAACTGTGAATTAACGGTAAATATAATTAGCCTTTTAGCATTTCATTTAGGGACACGGTTCTGGCTGCCCGGGCTTCCCTGGGGCCGTAGTGAGCAGATGCACCACACTCACAATACAGCTAAATATACCACGTTAACAGAAGAGATTAATTAAAATGAACATGGTTCACAGAGTCTCTCTCTCCACGCGCGCTGAATATTTAAAGCGGCATCACACAGTTTGGGTGTTTGCTAACTGATTTCACTGTGGAGGGGAAGGCAGTTCCACGCTTCGTTAGATGTTATTTTCAACACATAAAAAAGGACTTTCCAGAAAACATTTAGGGGCGCTATATATATATATATATATATGAAATAAGAAGTATCCCTGTTACAAAATAAACCATGCAGTTAGTCCCTAAAGTACTAAGCAAAGTTAACAGATTGTGTTATGGGTAAATGGTTTCTCAGAAGACTACATTGTATTTTTGGAACTTTTTCCAAATCATGAATTTATAGAATTATGAAAGATCTGGTCAATGAGAAAAAAAACAAAAGTATATATTTTACTTTGAATTCATTTCAGTGCAGTGAAGTACTTAATGTACAACAGCTTTAAATGTTTTGTTTTGTTTTTAACTGAAAATGCAAACGCTAATTGTTTCGAATGTATTTTAATAATCCGCAGTGGGGCCAACGGCGAGCCCCCTCAGACAAGACTGTCATCGCTTCCAGACGCAAGCACGTCCTGGTGAAATCTGGCAAACCACTGAGCCGTTAGACTAAATTACCTCACGTGCTGGCTTCTACCCCCTCCGGCAAGGAGACGCAGTGCACGGAGAATGGTTCTGGTAGAAAATCTCCAAAACAGATCCACACACTGTACAGGGCAGCACAGTCTCACCAATATAAAACACGGGATATTGGCATTCAGAACACTTATTTTAATTCACACCTTGCATACATTACCCCCCCCCCCCCATCTTTATTAATTTCTTGTTTTTCGAACATTTAAACAAACAGGCCGCAAAGGACCGCTGCAGGGTTTGTTACTTGTTAACAGCTCCTCCCTCCTGTGAGATAGCTGATGAGATAGAATTGCATTATCTCCTCCGAATCTGAGCAGTGAAGCGAGCGGAATTCAGAGATGCTGGGGGTAAAAGCTCCCTGGGATACGTACTCCCTGCTCCCGCTCCATCCGGGCTGGTGCGTTTAAACGCACTGGGATTAATGTGGACTTGGTGAGTGATCTAGTATTCAGTTCACAATAACAAATGTAACAGCCTTCCGAAAATTGCTTCGATATTGCAGCAGGTTCAGAAGCTTAGTTTTCCTTGCCAGAAGAGTTACTGTTACCGTCGCCCATTGACGTTTTTTTTGTTTTTGTTTTTTTTTTTCATTTTAGGACTCACCAATCATTTGGATGCTAGCCGTGTCTGTCTATTAATTTTTTTGCGTAAGCTTTAAAATAAACATCGGAGAGTGCCCGGGAGCAGGAAGTGTCACAATCAGAGTGTCACAATCAAAGACCTATCTACTTTACAAAAGGGTTTTAACCGTTATTCATTTTCCTTTTTTACAAAAGGGAGAAAATTCTTTCACAGGGAACACTGACAACAGTTATCCTTTAGTTTTCTTGGTGGACATGGAGCTTTGTCTGAAAGATTTTAGATGAAAGGGAATAGCTGAAGTTTGTTTAGTTCTAGCCAAAAACAGTTACTGTCTCTTAAATGAACCAGAACAACACCTTTTAAATCCCAAAATCTCCACTTAGCAACTCTCTGAAGCATACCCCTCTCTGAAGCATACTTCTTCACAGCTTAATAAGTCTTTCTCTTAATAATAAGTTCCTCCCAGAGGCTGAAGGTAGTAATCACATTATGAAGGCAAATTGGTCTAACCTTCACGTTTCTACAATCTTGTAAGAAAATAGCCAATAAATAGAATTGTTTCAATGTTTCATAATGTGAACCAGTCATCTTGCTTCGTTGGCTTTCATACTCCATGTCATTTAGGCCAATCACAAATTAAGCATTTAACTCTGCTGGGTCACTGTCACCTGCTACTATAAAACAGGGCACTTTGCACTTTTCAGACGGCCTTTTAGAAATCCTAGGAATTCTAGAGGCCTCCCGTTACACCGTTAATGTCTCTCGCTGTGCTAAACGACCGTGTTCTGTGGTAGGTGAGTTCCTGACCATGCCCAGTAAATCAGAGCCAGTGGAAGACATGTATCTGATAGGCACCCATCTGTGTGCCACCCACCATCAGCCCCTCTCTGCATAAATCTATCCTTCCCTCCAAATCCCTTTATCAGCACATAGGCCTCGAAGGGTACGGTGAAACCTCGTCGTCCTGACTGTAGACCATGGGAAACGTGCAGGAAAAGCAGGCTTTGTTCTTTGAGTTCTCCTCTATCACCTCCTACCTCATTAAACACAATTATTATTTTACTCCTTTTTAAACTCCATGTTAACTTATGTACCACTACAACAAGTTTTTACTCTCATTAATTCTTCATACGGCTCCATAAAAACCCTAAAAAAAGGAAATGTATTATTTCAGGGTTTCAAAAAAAAAATCAACAATATTTGCAGTAGATAAGACGGAGAAATCCCAAAATCATGCTTCATAGCAATCATTGTAGCACCTCTACTCCTAAACCACCCCAACCAAAAAAAACCAAACTATGCAATCCCACACGAAAGTATTTTAAAATCCAGCGAAGGGCATAACCATATAAAATGTGTTTAAATTTGCTCGAGAGTGACACATCGTACATAAACACGTGAGGAATAGTCAGGATGTTAAAGAAGGAATCATGGAACGGGGAGAAAAAAAACGCTCTCCTCTGTTCTTGGCAGGCAGGCAGCTATCTTACATTATCCACTTCCCTCGTTTGCATATTTTCATAGAGGCAAATTAAAGATACACAGCTTAGGGCATTTTGAAGGTTTCAGGTGGAGAGACGAGAGAAATCAGAAGTCTATCTAAAAGAAAGAAGCCAGGGAGGGAACAGAACAGGGAAGACGGGCATTAAGAGAGGGGACATGTTTCGTAAAACATTGAAAATCTATTGTCGTTAATCACATCAGCGATTCATCGGGTCCTAGCAAAAAGAGACAACCCCTTCCACTCTAGCAGATACTAGCAGAATCCCACTAAGCAAACGATTTGGAAACGGCGATCGTTTCACCGTTTTCTCCCAAGTTTGGAACACTAACGCATCTTGCCTTATCGTTACGAATCCTGCCACCACACGAGGAGAGTGAGGAACTGGTCTTCCCCAATCCTGGTTGCCTACGAGCCACCCGTCTCTTTTACACTTTGAGGGGTACAAACCCACATAAGGGATTCAGTAAGACTCCTTAGCAACGAGCCGAGAGATTCGCTTATACATTTATAACATTTCTGGAAACAGAAAAATGATTAGCCCTATGACAGTTAATGGTAACGTTAAAGTCAGTCTTAAAATAATGTATTATAGCCTTCTATTATTATTCTTATATTTGATTTCATATAAAGCTTTATAGTAAATGTTGTTCCTAGTTAAACAAACATTCAAATTTATAAGGAAACATGATTTTAATACACCATCAAAAATAAAGTACTGCCTAGTATCTCCTAATTTAGACTGACATTCCAGAGAATATTTCTGGCAAAATTAAAAGTTTAAATATAAATTAGAATCACAAACTTAAATACGAAAATCAATTTCATAAAGCTGTTTTATTGACCTGTTGTTACACATTTACCAATTGACAGCAATGGCTTTGCAAGAGCTGTAAGGCAGCTAGGCATAGTGATAAATAAATCAGAGGATATTTTAACTAGCAATTAGGACTTCTGACAGCTGACAAACCAGCCCTAAAGATGGCCTCTAATGCATTCAAGGAATTATGCAACTTTCAAACAGCTGTTCCCACCAAAGCGAGCCGCCGTTGCTCCCAGCCATCTCCGTAGGGGAAATGCTAATCACACGCGCGTTCCAAAAAGCCGCTGCTTCCTCACTGCGGCACAACGAGCAGGCAGACATCCGGACCCAAAGGGGGCGGCGAGGGAGACAATGGTGCATGACTGACATATTCAAAGGAACAAGTTATTGGACGGGTTATTTGTAAAAGGGGAAATTCCTTGGAACTATTTAAGTAGACATAAAAAAAGAAGTTTATTCCCTAAAAGACAAAAATAAAATAGGTTAAATATTTTCATTCTTTGAGAGTCTGTATTATATACTTAATTTACAAAAGGGGGCATTAGTCCAAGTTTTGGGAGTCAAATAAAGTCATATAAAATCTAAATTGCTTTATTTGCTGTACACAGATATTTTCAAGGAATGTGAAAATATGATTAAATGATGAATATGAGGCAAAGGTACAGAAAGTCACCTTTTATTTCTGGCTGTTTCAACGAGTTCTACCCCTACTTTAAGTTAGCATAAGCATTGGGAAAATTTGACTTAAAGCAAAGGTAAGAAATATAAAAACTAGTAGTATTTAGACACAAATCCCTTGCATGTCATAACAGCAGTGAGTCTGTGACCCATTGACATCACCATACTATTGGTATCGTCCTTTGAAATGCTTTCCCAAGCTGTTGCTGAAGCCATTTTCAGCTCTTGCTTGTTTTGGGGAGTGTCAGTCTTCAGTTCGAAACGCACGTCCAACCGGATTTAAAGCAGAAGATTGACTAGGCCGGTCTAAAACTTTCCACTTTTCCCCCCCTGATGAACTCCCTGGTTGTGTTGGCTGTGTGCTTTGGGTGATTTTCCCATTGCATTGCGAAGCTGCTAGCATTTTCTTGTACACTGATAGCCAAGACGCTTCTGTGCTTCTGAATTCATTCTGCTGCTGCCATCGCTGGTTACATCATCAATTAAGATGAATGAGCGTGGTCCCTGCATGCCCATGCCATGACACCACCTCCACCATGCTTCACAGATGACGTTCTGTGCTTCCTGTTTTTCTCCACACTTCTGCCTTCCCAGCACTTTGACAAAGGCTGCCAATTGCTGAAGACAGAAAACCAGTCATTTCTTTCTTTTTAGGGAATTACAAACGGTTGATTCGGCTATGCCCAACTTTCGTGCCATGGTTCTAATTGAGTTCCTTTTTTTTTCCTTTTCGCATCCAAATCGCTTGCTTTTCTTTCATAGACGGGTCCCCACTCTTCATGTTGGATTATGCCCACTGACACCAAACGCAGACTCCAAAGGCAAAAGCACAGGACAGAACAGAAACTACACATTCACAGCTCATTTATGTGTGAACAAGCAATGCATCAGGAAACACCTGTGAGCCAAATGTCCCAATACTTACGCTTGCATAAATTGGGGGTGATTGAGTAGTGTTATTCTTAGTTTTTAAAACATATATGTGTTGAAACAGCCAGTACATTCTTTACTTTTTCCTCATATTCATCTTTTGATCATATTTTCAAATGCCTTGAGTTCACAGCAAATATTTTTACTTTACTGTCCTGATACCTACAAACGTCACTGTAGGTTTTTAACCATTTAGAGTAGATATGGATTATCCTGGGTGATGCTTTGACAGAGAATGTTAAATGTTAAAAAAACGAACGGTTTTAAATACTTGACTTTAAATAAATCAAGATAATGAAAGCAGTTAAATTAAACCTATTTAAACAGGTTCAACATTTGAATGAGGGGTTGGGGGGTTATGTTAAACACAAATACATGTTAAATAGAGCCGGAATTAGGTATTCTTTTTAAAGAGTATAAGTGAAGGTGAAGCCACTGCTGGTTTGTCAGTGGGCTAGGCTGGGGAAAACCACAGAACCACAAGAAAAACCTGGACATTCCCTACACATGAAACCTTGGCAGTCATTTATTGAGATACAGCACCGGTTTGGGAAAACAACCTTAGAGCCAGGCAGTTGTCAGCTGGCTCGGCAGGGCAACCAGGATTGGCAGCGCATCTTAAGACCCGGAGGACGCTCTCTCGCGCTCAGCTGCGTCCCAGACACAGCCTCGACCGCCTCCCTCCGCTGCACCGAAGCAGAAAAAAAATGGCTTTCCACTGTAGCGCGTTGGAAGCGAACGGCGCGCCACGTGGTCAGAGGAGCCTCACGCTGCCTCCATGAAATATATCCTACATAGGCAGGGAGGGAGAGAGAGAGAGAAAGAGAGCTGAAGTGGAGAATTCCCTCCAGTGCACAGGATGCAATTTCAGGGCCCGCCGCCGCTGAATGGCGCACTCTTTAATCTCATGAACCATGTACAAGGCCCCAGATTGATTTTTGTTTTGTTCCAATCGCGGGGCCTGCCCTCACATTGTGTGCCGCCTCTCAGGTCAGCCACCGAGTTGTTGAGGAGACAACGGCTCTCTGATGAATAGCCCCGCATTTCCAACAAAGAGGAGAACATTCCAGACAACTGTCACCGCCATGCTTAACTGTTCACTTTGACATAGTGCCACATTACACTCAATATTAAATGGCATTTTTGTAATGCATGCCTGCATTCTAGATTCCAGAATTGCTTTTACAAGGCATTATAAATCATGTCAAAGTGTTTTAAAGCATGTTTTTCTGAGGGGGTTTGTCATCAGAGCTGCAAGGACTTCCTTGATGCAGAACGCTAGTGATAACTTTGACAGCTATTACTAGGGATCTAATGAGGGTGAGTTTTGTTTTTTTTCCAGGTAAAGTTATATGAAATGCCCCACATCAAAAGCCTTTGACTGAAAGTATAAAAGAAAGTAAAAATTATATAGAAAATTATATTGAAAATCATGAGCAATATTTTACCTTGTTACTTATAATATGTATGTGATGGTCTGTCTGCTCAACTGGAAAATAAGATGAAAAAGCTAACTCAAAATGGGAAAGGATGTGTGAATGCTATTAGCCGTCTTTAACAATTTGTAGAGTGACCTCGTTGCTATTTTCCAGTCACAGACACTCTGACTCTAATACATGCATCATTTAAGTGACTCCAGTGAGGACAACCGGTTCTAAAGTGCTAGGTTGGGAGGATGATAATAAAACCATCAAAGTGTTTCTTTGATACAAGATTTAATTACCTATCAGAGTATCAAATGGGTAACAGTACAAAACTGCCAACTGGGACTGTTTAAAGTGCTAAAAGCTCCCTACACAAAATGCAGAGGAGTTCGGTGGAGGACCCATTAGTGTATGAAAGTTTTAAAAATCAACGCCTGCGTTTTTCTTAGGCAGACTAGAGGGACGGAGCAGGTTTTGTCCTGAACAGAGTCCAATGAAGAAGCCACTGTTCTCTCTTCACCGATGTGGAGTTACCATTGTGTAGTTGCTCCATCACAGCTGCACTGCACGAAAGGTCACCAGGCCACGCAGTGACCCAAGGCCGTCGACGAGAAGCCCCGGCTAAGTAGCACAGCAACGCGAGGGTCCCGGAGAGACCACCTCCGCGAGCCCTGTGAAGTCCTCACAATCAACTTGAAACTGCTGATGACCACCACAGCAACGAATAGACATGTATGCGCACGCAGACGCTCTCAAACAGGAGCTTCAAAGGAAAAGCCGCTTCTCTGAGTTGCTGAGGAGACCGCACATTCCCGCCCCCCAGATTCCCATCCAAAACGGCACATTTCGGACAGGTAGCATGTACAAATGACCGAGCCTTATCTGGGGAAAACAGATTCGCATACTTCCTGCCCTGGAGGCTGGGATCCGCGCAGAAACTTTTCAGATGGATGACTGACGGCCGCGGTTGCAGCGGAGGTTGTTTTGAGCAGAAAACGGAAGAGACAAGGGGACCGAGCTCTGGCTCCCCATCGTCTCAGTGAAAAAGATGAATACATTATTGTCATATGAAATGTCAAGGGCTGAGTGGCCAATGTGAGAAAAGGAAGGCGTAAATGTCAGCTGTGCATCACTAAGAGGTGGGAGAAAGACCAGGGGGACATACATTGGGAAAGAGCCTTAAAACAAATGACTGCTCAAAGCTCGGGTCGGGGATTGTAATAGCTAAATTAATCTTGTAAACATTTGTATTTCTTCATCAGTCGGTTTTAGAATTTGTGTGACTGAGTAAGTATATAGAATGAAATTATTAGTAACGGCAAAGTAGAAAAGCAATCCCTAATCACCATGGAGTGAATGTCCTCTGGCAGTCACGGGTTCGAAAGTGCCTTCTTGCGTAGCAAGCTGGCCGTGTTATCCTCAGCCAAGTCTCGCCCCACCCTTCCCATCACCGATCACCAATCACCATTCGCTTCATCCTCCACTGCAAAGTTATCACTGTCTGTGAGCGTGCAAGGTCAACAGGAGAGTTGCGGGAGGCGGCGGGGCAATCTGCACATGTCCACAGGAGCCAGGGCTCTGGCGGAAACGCCGCCATCAGGAGGAATAATCGCCTCTCAGATCTCATCGCTAATGAGCAGTGTAACCAGCCCCATCAGCAGGCCAGGGAGATACATCACTGGCCCCCCTCTCGCTAATGCGGAGGTCAGCCTGGGGGATGCCCGCCAGAAGCAAGCAGAGGCACATCCAAATCGTCCGTCATCCACCAGCCGTATGCCAGGCCTCCCGTCTCAGGGCGCAAATCACGCGGGTTCATAAAGAGAATCTCATCGTTAGGGACCTCGACATCTAAACATCAATGTCAGATGGCTCAAGATAAGGCCAATCTGGAGAGGTGGAATCCTAAAACAGAACGACTACGTAGATTCTAAACGAAGCGTCTGAATGCGATGCGAGGGCCAGGCGGAAAAAAAAACTGGGAAACGATCTTGTTAAAAATGCTTCCATGACAGAGGCGCAATATACCATAATAGCACCTAGGTTTCCACTGTCCTAAAATAAAAGGCAGTAGTGCTGAGCTCAGGTGGATATGTGCTGATTTATCGTTAACTTTATTTGCATAATGAGGGGTATTCAACTTTTTAATTACAGCTGAAATCTACAGAAAAAAAAGGGTTAATTGCTTCTCCTAATCATAAAGGACCTATTAACAAGATTGCATCAATTAAATAATGCAACCACATATACTGAGTTTATTATATACAAAATAGGACAACCAGGTGATCATCCTTGAACAAATTAATAACTTAAAGGACCAGAACAGAACATGGTCGGCTGAGAGTCCCAGTTAAATACAATATCAAGCAATACACAAACACAACTGTGAACCAGGGTACTGATAGATTGTAGAGCAACACTGGATTTGTAAATGGATTACCTTAATAAAACTAATCATTTCTATTCCAAATGCAGTCTTGAAATATGTACAGTACCTTGAGGATATGACTGTGATGGTAATGTTTTTGGGGGGGGGGGGGGGGGGGGGGGGGGGGGGGGGGGGGGGGGGGGGGGGGGGGGGGGGGGGGGGGGGGG
>JAOYSI010001350.1:2244-17213 GCA_025775065.1 Hiodon alosoides | reverse complement strand
GACAGCTTTAATAATGGAAACGCCCACTCATCTCTGTCATGTTTGTACATTGACAGCTTTAATAATGGAAACGCCCAGTTTGTACGTTGACAGCTTTATTACTGTTTATTATTTTATCAACCGCCAGCCTAGTTTGGCAGCCCCGCAGCGGAGTTAGTGATTCTTTGTTTGTTTTGAAGGGGCCGTTTCGGTGTCATCAGGGAGTGCAGGGAGAACGCCACCGGCAATCTCTTCATGGCCAAGATAGTGCCGTACGAGCCAGAGAGCAAGCAGGCGGTTCTGCAGGAATACGACATCCTCAAATCCCTCCACCACGACAAGGTCATGTCTCTGCATGAGGCCTACGTGACACCTCGCTACCTGGTGCTCATTTCGGAGTTCTGCACGGGCAAGGAACTTCTCTACAGCCTTGTAGACAGGTCAGACGGGCCTCTCTGTTTCTCTCTCTATCTTCCACACACCTTCATTCTTGAAGCAGTAAAGGTGTCATGCTGAAAGTATTTTATCCACTATTGTCTGGACGTTTGCTGCATAGATGGAGGTTTATAAATCCGACCACTTGAGGAAATCTCCTTCTAGCCAGATGAAACCGCTTGAGTTTGAGTTTCTGCTCCTCATCCTCCCCCCCAGGTTCCGTTACTCCGAAGACGACATTGTAGGATACGTATCCCAGATTCTGTATGGTTTGGACTACCTGCATAGCCGGCGTATCCTGCATTTGGATATTAAGCCTGATAATATCATTGTGACCAACACGAACGTCATCAAGATCTTAGATTTTGGCAGTGCTCAGAACTTCAGCCCACTCTTCCTCAAGCAGTACAGCTCTCACCTAGGAACTCTGGAGTTCATGTGTGAGTAGTGTTTCCACATTGGCGATGTCCTCATATTCACAATATGAATAATATGCTTTGTATATGCCAAGTATATATTAATGATGCATTGACAGTATTGTTTATTAATGTTTTCATAAATGTATTCTTGACTCGAGAAGTTGTTCTACCTTTAGTCAATTGCTGACGCCAATTACGTTATCAAGAAAAGGTTGTTTATTTTTAGTCAATTGTTTGCTTTGTCTATTTTGGTTTAATTGCAGAGAGTATTAGTATTAGAGAATTAGTTTCGTAAGTGAATCAGAAGTAAATCTATCTCTCTTTCTAAATCTTTTTTTCAGCTTTTTTCCCCATTGTTATGAATTATTTTGTGTTTCATTCATCATTTCACCCTTTTTTTATGTTCTGATGTGTGAATGTTATTTCATGAACCCCTCCCCCCAACAATCGCGAATCTGGCACCAAAAGCCCCTGAGATGGTGAAGGGGGATGTGGTAGGTCCCCCGGCAGACATCTGGGGCATCGGCATTCTGACCTACATCATGTGAGTATCTCCTGCCCCCTACAGTTCACTACAGTTTATTTCATCCCACCTGGCAGAACTGAATGCAAGAACTGCATAATACAACAAAAAACTGTGTTGGCATTTATTTTATGTCATCATGGATTAATCGATTTTCCTTATGGGTATTTTTTTAAGAATGGTTCTCTGACTCAGACGTTGAAATGTAAATTCATGTAAATTTAAAGAAATGTAAATTCAAATTCACTTCAGGCTCAGTGGGAGACTGCCTTTCCTAGAGACCGACCCTGCGGAGACAGAGGCAAAAATCCTGGCAGCAAAGTTTGATCTCACTAGGCTCTACACCAATGTGTCCCAGAATGCTTCTCTGTTCCTCAAGAAGATCCTATGTAGCTATCCCTGGTACGTCCTGCCCGGCCTCACACACGATGCTTACATACTGTTTCTCTCCCAGTCGATTGCCCTGATGTGTGTGTTGGGTTCTAGGGCTCGCCCCACCATTAAGGACTGCTTCAACAACTCGTGGCTCCAGGACGCCTACCTGATGAAGCTGAGGCGACAGACACTCACCTTTACCACCGTGCGACTGAAGGAGTTCCTGGTGGAGCACCAGCGGCGAAGAGCAGAGGTGGCCACGAAGCACAAGGTCCTTCTGCGCTCCTACCAGAGCTCACCCAGCACGCCCACGACACCAACCTCGCCTACTACGCCCATTGCCCAGTGAGCGTATACACAGCAAAAGCACAGGATTGTGGTGGTGGGGGGAGGGGGCGAAAATGTGGGAGAATTCCAGGGTCTCCAGGAAGCGAGAAGAAAGGGAAAACGCAACACCTCAGAGCGACCCCGGATCTCGTCACCTTGGCACCCCCTTCTCCACCCACCTCCTGACGAGGCTAACCAGGGACAACTGCGTACGTCCGCACATCTAGCACCGGTCTGGAACCGAGAGCCAGCCACTCTGACCATACAACATAGCACTCCACCATGAGGACAAGAGGACAAGCGGACGAGCGGACAGATTTCAAAGTGAATACCCGCAGTGAGCGTCACACAGGACGTGGCTTAGTGGCTCAGTGTTCTGAGTTCAGGAGCTACTCGGCCTTCTGCAGTGTTGAGTTTTTGACAAACCCTTCAGGGTGTAAGTAGAGGAATTGCGTTTTCGTCATCTGCTCATTAATCTAGGTCTCAGAGATCTAGTTTTAACAGTGTCTGCAAAAATGTAATGTAAATGTGTAAATATGAGATTCTTCCCAAGACTGAGCCGGGAATTTTGTGGAGAAATGTGGTATAAGTCTTTTATGAACTTCTTAGTAATGTTGGTTTTAGCAGTTAATGCAGTGTCATTTAGCATCAATTATTAGCATTAACTGTAAATCATGCAGGTAAACAGACTTTACCAGGTGATTCACATACAGTAACAGCACCTTAGTCCTCTATAATGCTATACAGCATGGATGGGTTTCATCTTTTTTTCTGACGACCTTGATGAAGACAAAGCAACAGCAATGTGAAAAAGACAAATCTGTCTAAGACCAAAAGCTAATGTTTGTTGGTCATGCTATTAAAAAGGTTTCAGCTCCCCACCCAAAGTAAACATAAAGTAAACACATTTTAAACTCTTTTAATATATAATCGATGGGTAATCTTTGAATAGAGGCTGTCAGTGTCAATGGTTTCCTTCAGAGGTCCTGCCCCTGAAATATTTTGACACCAGTTTACCCTCTGCCAAGCACCAGAGTTTTTCTGCCTGATACAATATCTAACTTACAGTAAAAGGTGGTGAAAAAATTCACCTTCATCTCAAAAACTGAAATGATAAATCTAAATAATAGATTATAAAAATGTGCTGTACCCCTCAGAAGAACAGCACTCAGGCAACAGGAGCATTTTTACCCTAAAACACTTGGTTTAGGTTATTCCCAGCGCTCACCTATGACACTGAGGATAGAACAGGGGGGTTATGTTGTCTTTGACAGGTACAATTTGCCACTTAGGGTAGGCATGGCCTGTTACAAGCAATATTATGGTAAGTATGTCGGGGTAGGATTTTTTCCATGTTTGAGGAATCTGGGTAAATATATTTGAGTTGTTTTATTTATTTACTACTTATTTAAGTAGCCGTCAGGCTTAGCGTTCACAACAACAACAGACTGCTGTACTACAGACTAAAGACAGCGGATTACTGTAGCTTTGTTGCAGTTTGATGAGGATTTGCCAGTTTTATTTTGTTTTCGTTTTTTGTTGTTTTTCCTTATTGTTTAGAAATGCCCATCCAACCTGAATAAAACCCTTATAATCACAACTAATGTCAAAATATGGTTTAATTTCAGTTTTTTTTTAATGTTGAGTTTTTTTTTTTTTTAAAGAAAGTAATGTACACCGAAAATAAGCACCATGTGTTGGTTAGAAGACAGCGAAGGAGGTTTTTCTGAAGATAGTGATGTAGTGACTGACGGACTGCACGGGTGCATGCTCTGTAACTGATTCTCAACTTCCTTGTTATCAGGATGTTTAAAAATGCATTGTTTACAACATTCTCAGCATTGTAGTAAAGCGTTAGAAACTGCAGTAGTTCCGTGCGTGTAACAGCTAGCATGCCCCGTTTAAAGCAGTCAAATAATTGCATATATACCTGTTTCTCCCGGAAGTGAACACAGAGAATAAAAAAGTGAGGGGCGGGGTGTTTGTGTGGATGAAGGAAAGCTCTAAACTTGTTAGTACTTCTCTTCACTGGCTACTGCCTCCACGGATAAAGGCATATTTACTCTGGAACAGAAGCTTGTCCTGTTTTCTCAGCCCAGCTCAACGCCAGGCGCTCTCAACGCTTTAAAGCTTCACAGTTTAGCCCTGTTCAGTCCCTTTCTCAGGTGCCTCGCTGTTTCTGAACGCCAGGCACACTCAACGCTTTACAGCTTCACAGTTCAGCCCAGTTCAGTCCCTTTCTCGGTGCGCCTGGCTGTATCTCAACGCCAGGCACACTCAACGCTTTACAGCTTCACAGTTCAGCCCAGTTCGGTCCCTTTCTCGGGTGCTTCGCTGTTTCTGAACGCAGGGCACATTCAACGCTTTACAGCTTCACAGTTCAGCCCAGTTCGGTCCCTTTCTCGGGTGCTTCGCTGTTTCTGAACGCCCGTGGTTCAAGTGCACTCATCGCCTTACAGCTTCACAAACTGCCTGACGGTGTAGCCTCAATCGCCGGGAAGGGCAAGGTTATGCAAAGTGCAAATCAACCAGAAACCGAATGGTTTATGTATGAGAAAATTTAGCTTGAAAAAGAGTCTCACAAGTGTCAAACTTGGTATAGTACGGTACTGATAATTTGGTCTTAAATTGTGTTTCGAAACTACTAAACAAGATCGTGCATTTTGTAAACTGCAGTGACAATCTAAGGTGTTGTTTTTTTAGTGGATTATTTTATTTATATATTTATTGATCCAGATAGATATAAATGTGGAATATTTTACAGTTTTGTGAAATTACTCTGGTGTGGCTCAATAGCATGACTGCTGAGAAAACAAACTAAGAATCATAACAATAAAGACGATATATCAAAAAGATATAGCCAGCATTTGATTTATTGATTTATTTTCCGTTTTTGAAGGTTGAAGAAATAACATGTAAAACTACAGAAAATCTTTCGAGAAGTTCCTACAATAGTGGCAAATTTCACAATCATATGTAGCTAGCAACGTAAAGTAATGTTTTATTAAATGAAGGCAACCAAATGAGCCAAACATTGCGCACAAATGAGAGTTGGTTAAATGATAGGTGAGTTAAAATCGTCCGGGCTTCGCTCAGTTTGTCACTAACGAACTCCTAACGACTTCCAGGGTTCCTGCAGACTGGCAGTACCACCCAAAGCTGCATGCCTCTCCTCCAGTTGCCACCAGGGGGCAAGGTTAAATCAAACCCATATCAAGTTTCTTAAGTCTAAGGGATATGGGTGCCATTCAGGTTCTATCTGGGAAAGTGCAGGCCTACCCTCTGGTTCCAAGGCCAGGACAGGCCCTTCCGGACTGCATAGACAAAAGAAAGAAAACTCATGATTTAGAACTGGAATATTGCATTAGCGTTGGCCAAAAAGTTCCCTGTGATAAATTCTGTAGAAATTTAAATTCTGAGTAACCTTAAAATTGTTTACTATGACTTGATTATTAAACTTTAATATGTAGCATTTTATTGGAAATAAACGTTACTAACATTAACATAATATAATACTAACGTAATACTTTGTGAATAGAAAGCTGGATTTCAGTTTCATTTTTGCGCTGCCTAGTAAATAGTAAAATCAACTGCACGTTCAGTTTTTGTTCATATATACACACACACACAGACTAGGATATAAAATATAAAAATATAAATCTATATAATAGATAGTTCAGCCACTTGGACAGTTAAACCACGTGGATAGTTAAGGCTTTTCATTCTCTGGGAAATGCTCTATATACTGTACACAATGCCAAAGCAATTTCCTCTTTGAATAGATAGTCAAGGCAAATGTCCCTTTCCATCCTGGGTGAACTCTTGACTGAGAAGTCCAAGAGGCAGGCATTCATATCCAGTCATCGTGTCGTGGCTACTGGTGTAGCTAGACTGTTGCTAGTCAAACTGACAAATGCATCTCATTTTCAGCAGTGGCCTCTACCGTACGGTGTAGTAAATGGGGTGTATTTATAGCTGAAAGAAAAAGTAAAACGTGGTGCTATACATACCTTAAATACTACGTGGATATATTGATACAATATTTAAATAACTTCAGTCGCTATATTTTTCGTAAACAGCCATAACGTTAGATAGCTAAAAAATATATATATTATAATAATAGACCGCAAAAACTTTGGTGACTGTCCCTAGCCCCAATAGACTGTTTCAAGGTGCCCCTTAGCGGGTGCTCCGCTTCGAAAAGTTTATTGGAAAGTTAAGCAAAACTTTCCTTTGCAACAGCTTTCTGACCATTAGAGGGATACAAATCTCTAAAGGGCTCCCAACTTTTCACAGTGAAGAACATCCATAGTTTTCAATCATAAAATTATTCCGAATAAACTTCAGACGAGAACTCCGAGCGATTAGAGCAAAGATATGCTCTATATATGCTTTGAAAACTTGCTTTCTTTTTGGACTCCATGTCTTAAAAGGGCAATGTCTTTTTCCAGTTTGACTTTTGGTATAATATAGATTTTTGTACATTTAGGCGCGCTTTGTATGGGGCATGTTCTATATACTGTCTTACGACGAAAGTTTAAAGCGGCAAATGCACGTATTTGTAATATTAGCAGACTTTTGAAGAACAGTGAGTGCTGAAATAAAACACAAATATACATTATGAATTAGTAAAATAGAGCATTTGGGAACCATTCAAATTGATTCTGGGAAATAAGGGGCGTTTATTATAAATTAAGTTTGTGTTTGTATTGAAGCAAAAAAATAAATTGTCACCACGGAAATTTATATCTAGCAGTAAAACCTTGGTAGATTACGTAGAAAAAGTAATAGCCCAATTAAATATAAATCTATCACAGGCTAGACCAAGGGAACATAAAACAGGAGTTACTACGGACTGTGATCGGTTACAGAGCTGTGCAGAGTTGGGTGATGGCGTTTTCAATTAACCGCTATGTCTCTTTCATTGGGTGATAGTTGCCCCTGAATAGAAAAATGTCGTGTTCGGGTCAGATACGAGCCACCGCGAAACCAACTGGTATAGGCGAAACGAAGTGTAGGAATTGTTTCCTTGGCGGTTTGGGTTCGGCAGGGGGCCATGTAGGTGCATTTTCCCGCCAAATCTGAATTGCTTTTTTATTTGTATTAGTGAGGTTAAAAATTGCATTGCGACTTGGGTCGGTGTAACAAAAATTGGAGCAGTTTTCTGTGTTACCTTATTAGAACTTATACAACCTTTACCTCACGGGTCCGTATGTCGTATCTACTGTCTAGCTCAAGGCAGAAGAACAGTAGCGTTTAGACTATCCTCTGAAATGTCAAGTAATAAGCAGAAAAGGTATTTTTCATTATTCGCAAGAAAAGGCACAGACTCAGTGTTAAGAACAGCCTATTTGAAATAATTAAATGCAGACAAAAACTGCTTGCCGTGACGCTGTTTGATGTAAGTAGGCTATTATAAAGTAGACAAAATAATAATTATATATATATATATATATATATAAAATTACTAATATAATATTATTTTGTATATATAATTATTATATCTTTAATAATAATAATAATTTATCTTTATTTTAAAATTATTTTTTTCCTCACTTACTTAGTTTTAGTATCATTATTTATTGATATTGTACGCAGTATATTCTAAAACAAATCATTTATCGTTCTAAATTAAATTTATTGTTAATTAAATATAATCTGATGCAAATATTTTGATTCGTGGGTATACTATTTGTGTTGAGTATCTAACGCCATTCAATGCCACTTTAAGAGGGAGGGGAAGCCTTGAAACGGTCAAGTTCCATGTTTGTATCTTGAAATTGAGAGCTGAGCTGAACTCCATGTTGTTACAAACTTCTGCTGAGAACCTCCCCCTTTTATTTTTAAAATTTTTATTTACATTTTCCGTGTCTCCTTTAAATGATTTACCTACTGGTTTTATATATGTTTATTTCTGCATGCACAATTCTGATATTTAATTGATACGGGTGTTAATTATTCAATAAATTATATCATATTGTAATTTAGTGCGCCAAGTATCAATATTTTACTTCAAACTGCTGTAATACTGGACTTTCGGATAAAATGGACCACCCTTCCTCATCAATAATCACGCAAGTTTGTAGAGATGAGGTGAATTTTCCTCTAAGCGAAAAAGGTAAGTTTTAGATAAGTTTTTAGAAGTTGTTTGCGACTCCCATGCGAAGTAGTGTAACTCAGGGCGGTGTACTGGGAAGTTAAGGCTCGCCCAAGCGAAGGAACTGTCGTTAATTTTATCTTTTCAATTCTTCGAAATTATTTAATGCCGTTATTAAAGATGTTTTATTGAATATTTTAACTAGCCACTTAGATATTGACGTCAAGAGTCCCGAGGAGGGAGGTGTTGTCTTTGACAGTTCGTAATATAATAATTGATTTGTCGTTTAAGCCAAACTTAAATATGAACGAAAGTTTAGTTTTCGACCAAACTTAACTGTGAATGTACGGGCTACCGTAATTGTAGTGCAGCCTCGTACAAGACTGGTAATGTATTGGTAATCAGTCAGTCAGATGGTCTACTTTCCACGGCCTGTCAACGATTACATTTTTATTGTAGTCATTCATTTTTAATGCGAAAAATTAAGCTACGTTTAACTTAAGTAAATAAAGATAATTAATTATGCAGTACCCGGTGAAGCAAGTCTTTATGGTCTAACAGGTTTTATCCCGCCACTGCATCAAGTTGACGTTTAATTAGATATTAATTCTAAAGTTTGCATAAAATTATTATTATTTTGTGATTTTGTGTCTTGGGCTTTTCTCCAGTGGGACCTGCACCTTTCTCAATCTGAAATAAACTTTTTAAACCTTTACTGGGATCTCCAAGCAGATGCACCTTATAGTGGAGATCATGGCAAGGAATGTGGGGTTGGAACTCATTGTACAAACCCAAGCTGTCCGTTCACTAGTTTAATTAATCAGTCAATCAAACTTGTTATGGTGCATTTTTACACATGGAGTTTCCCAGAATGTGCTGACCGGATTGCATTTTCCAAAGGTAAACCCAGAGCCAAACGGGAAAACCTGGAAAATGATTTCTTGGTCCCAGATTTGGCCGAGACCTCCTGTAAAATGGCATAATGACAGTCACATATAGACTGAAACTGAATAATGAAGTTATCTGTGTGGAGCTTGATATCTTAGCAACTTCCCTGTATTCCACTTATATCACCGCAAAGTTCTGTTGTGTGGTTGCATTACAGTGCGTGGGAAATGGACTGCGTTGCAGAATCAGCACAAATAACTCTGTGCTCACAGCAGCACATGGAGTAAAATCCCAGGCAAGGTGCCCAGGGTTGCAACCTTGGTTCGCCTTTGTTGTCTCAGATCCAGTATCCTATGGGAATAAAACGGCTTAAGGTTCAGACGGGGAGGGGAGTAAGACCATTTTAACACAATCAATTTACGTTAACTGTCAATTTTGTCATTTGTACGACAAAAAAAAAGACATTTCAAAACGGCAGATTATATATACCAGTCTTTTTGAAATATATATTTTTGGTTGCCTAACCGTAAGCATGTATTAAAACCCAGATACATGCATGAATGCATTTCTGTTTTTTTTTTGTATTGCTATATTTATTAATGATATTGCGTATTTATATTCACAAAGCAATGTTCACATGCTTTAACGTGGGAAACACATCGGTGTTATGCTTTTAAAGGAAGGAATGTTTGCCAAATGCCTTCTTTTCTTAGGGATGTATTCCACCTATTTACTTGGAGGATTACGCCACGCTGTGGTTGTCATCATTTTTAGAAGCACTGTATGTTTCTCTTTATAGCCACGGCTCCATGGAAACAGGGAAGCGATATTTTTCAGAACATTTTGTTTGCGTTTCTAATGACTTAATTTCTGTCTAATCCGTTGTCCGGTGTTTGCGTTCACAGTGTACGCAGGAGCTTTAGAATTGTATGTACTAAGTGCAGATTACACCACTTTATGGTGTTCCTGGGCTACTTGGAACTCCAACTATATTTTTAATTATTGTTCTGCTTTTACAAAAAATATTTTTTGTAAATGTGGAAGTTTTGAGGTTCAAAAAAGCTTTACTAAATTACTTCGAAGGAATCAAAATGTCTACGATCAGGGTACTCTGGTTTGTATTATAACAAAGATAAATCACGTCCTGGACCAAGACGAATAAAGTCCAGTGGAAGGGGATTTTTGTCCTCCGATCGCCATAAGCCACCATTTGACTCCGCTGGCTACCTGGCCCATGTGAGACGTTCAGCACCAATAGGAGGTGACAGCGCTCCATTCCTTCCTGGAAGATGCCCTGTCCGTCAGGTGGTAATAGTGTGAGTGTAGAATTATTGAGATCCCGAAACTGATAGCAATGGTTAGAAAAAAGTCTAACTAAAGAATTATTTCTTAGCAGACATGATGGAGGTAGTCAACCTTTTCTCTGAGCACCCAAAAATGAAAGTCTATGAACCTAAAATATTATAGACCGACTAAACAAAGGATACAATAGCTACCTAGTTGTTATTAGTATTATTTTATTTATGATCCTTATAGTAACCTATAAATGTATATGAGCCAAATGGCACCAGACACGGTAAATTACCAGCATCACAGATAAATGACACAAGAGATACAAGCTTCTGTTATATTTGTTCATACACAGCATAGGTTTTCCACAGACTCTTTGCACATGACACCAGTTAATTCCTAGCTGTGGAAACAAAGAACCTGTCTTTCCAAAGGCAGGAGGTAGGTATAATGGCTCTCTAAAGGAAGTTGCAGGGTTCCTGCATGGGTCTAGCGACCGCTCCAACTTCTCCACGCCATGTCCATATAACTGCATTTCCTGCCACATATTGACCATTTATTGCCTCTGAATTGTATTCTGTGTCACATAAAGGTCATTTCACCTGACTGAACTGTATTCTGTGTCAGATTATGGCCATTGGGGACACACTGTGAATGTGTTAAAACTGGAGGGGATTTGTATTACTTGGTGAGTGTGGATTAGCCTGGCTCAACATTCCCTGGGCTCTGTGCTGTACCTGTTTTGTTTGGTAACACCTGATCTGGCTGGGGCGTGAGACTGCAGGAACGCCTCTCTCCCCTGTGTTTCCTGTTCCTGTTTTCTTTTGGCTCTGCAAAGGCTTGTGGGTGTAAGACTTGGCTACATTCCAGCTGAGAGAAGGGGGGGGGGTGAATATCTGCTTCAGGGGAGTTTGGCCCAAGAGCCGTTGAACTCACTTTCCAGGACTTTCTCTGTCTGGCTGGCTAGTGCAGGGTGGTTTCTGTTAATAAAACACTCGGTCAATTCACGTTACCGCAGATGCATCTGGCTTGAATTATGACCTGAATATGACACGGTTCAGAAATAACACTATTAGACAGGAATACATGCTTGCATTCATTTCCAAACTTGATTTTCTTGACACCCGTTGGATAATCTTCAGCAATTTTGACCAGTTTGAAAGGCCTTAAAAGTGTACGTATTCTTAATAGTCTTGTTTCCTAATGTCTCAATGAAAAAAAAAAAAAACATGTTTATCCTTAAGTTGCAAAGTATATTGCAGTGAGATACAAAATTGGCTTGTCTGGTATTCAGTTTTTTTTTTCTCTGCTATTATCCTTAGCTTCAGAATTTTGACTATTTACACAGCTGTGTAATTATTTTGTAGTTAGTCAGGAACCTCTAAGTGTACTTTGCTTTGCTGCTTCAGTTCAGCCAAACACAGAATAGATCCCAAGATGATGTTGTAGTTATGAAGGTTTTCTCCACTATCCAGTACATTGAAAGGATTAGGCCTCCTCATTACCTGTGTGGGTCGAAGGCCTTGCTAGTTTTACCAGCACTGTAATGAAAGTTTCCTCTTAGTTCTCTTCGCACTGCAGTGATGTCACTGAACTGAATGAAAGTGTCCCGTTTCCCTGTGGAGGTGTGGAAACAAGCTGCTAGGCTGTAGTGGCAGATCGGGTGTCAAAGGCAGACGTGAAGGGGCTTTTGTCCGTGATAGACCCGGAGTCACTCACAACCAAGAATATGCTCAACTGTGTGAACCGTGGGGGACACGCTGGTCCTTGATGGTGCCTGTAGAAGAAGTTGTTTGAAGAAGTGTATCTTCAGGTAGATTCAGGTAGATGGATAGTTTGATCATTTCCGACAAACATTCAGATTGTGTCTGTTTCAATGAGTAGGAAAGAGTTTTATAAACCTGAATGAATTTAACAAGCCCCTGCGATTTGCTTTTTGTCCAAATCCCGGTTTGTCTAAATCCCAGATCCACTACTACTTTGGTTGTTCACTATCCCATTGGAAGCCCAGCTCTGATGTGTTAACCGTGTTCCTCCTGTTTGATCTTATTTAGTTAAAGATGTGGCTTTACATGCAAATGAGCACAAAAATAGAGAAGTACTATTTTGCGGCCATCTTCGTTCCGGCGTTGTTCCTTGCAGGTTCAATGTTGGAGACAGACTTACTGAACATAATGAACTTATTTTCAGGTTTAGGTTTATTTTGCCCTGCAGCTCAAGGAGATGGTATCCTGTAAAGGTTAGAAAGATTTAGCTGGTGAAGACGAGGGTTCTGTCCTGTAGAGTGTAAAATAGTGACGAGCACGCCCCACGTGTTTACTCTAAGGAACTATTGATGTTGACTTCGATGGGAATGCCACCTATCTGGCTGACTACACAGACTGATATTGTTACATGTCTCTTGTTTGCACGAATAGCAAAGTGTGGCTTAATGTAATGTGCTAAATAATCTGTATAAATAGCGCAGGTTATTATTGTTCTTATTATAAGTGATTATATTTCTCAGAAGAAACTTTCTGAAATAATTGTATTTGTGGATAATATAGGTTCTTTTGTTGTAGACCTGTATAATACCTAAACCATTTATCTGTGAAGTAGAACCTCTATGAACCTGCGGCTTCCAGCCACTAGGATGAGTTTCCTCTGGTCCAGATGCTACAGTGAGCTGTCCCCCAAGTGTTAATTGAAACTTTGCTTTGTTAGCAGCTTCCCCTGTGACCACTTCATCCAAAAAGCCACGCGGTCGGGGGATTTTCCACAGTCTCTTCTGCTGCCTGTGTCATGACGGAGCAGAACAGCTCCCCGTCAACAATAACGCACCCCTCCTGGTGGAAGAAAATGGAACGCTCTCGAAAGTAAGCCTTGGTGTAAACCCTTTCTCTGCATCTCGCTGGCTATTTGTCGGCTTGTGGTTAAGAGCCATGCGGTCAGTGCTTTCAACCGGGAAAGTAAAACCGGTGTTTGCTTAGCGCTACTCGCCATGCGTGCCCAGCTCAGGGTGGAGTCAGAACAAACTAAAAGCATAATGAGCTTAAGTCACTCACACACTCACACGTTCCCTACCAAGATAACAAATGAACATGAATGAACAAACACAAATACTGGACACAGACCACGCAAAGAAACTTAAACAGTGGTGTAGAAATGAAAACGTAATTACTCCCGCCATTGTCTGTTTACTCTGTTTAAACTCAGATATACACTGTGAGCTCTCAGTCTCTACAGATCCACTGTAAATCCTCATAAAACTCTGTGACCAAACTGATCACTGTAAATCCTCAGAAAACTCTGCAACCAATCAGATCACTGAAAATCCTCATAAAACTCTGCGACCAATCAGATCCACTGTAAATCCTCAGAAAACTCTGTGACCAATCAGATCACTGAAAATCCTCATAAAACTCTGCAACCAATCAGATCACTGTAAATCCTCATAAAACTCTGTGACCAAACTGATCACTGTAAATCCTCATAAAACTCTGTGACCAAACTGATCACTGTAAATCCACAGAAAACATTGTGACCGATCCCTACTGGATATGGCAAGACTGTGAAACAGACCGTTCTGAAAATCACACTGAACAAAGAAATTAAATTGGTGGTCCTTTGTCCTTTGTTGTGTGTGTGATGTTGGTTTTTTGCCTTCACAGGTATTGAATCCTAACGTAAATATACTTAATATATAAGTGTTGTGAACACCTGATTTGCTTTGTTCACGAGAAGGTCACCTTCTGTGATCTCACTCAATTTCATTGACTGTATATATTTATTTTATTGTGTGTTTGTACTGACGGTTGTTTGTTGGCTAGGACCAAAAGTGTGGTATTAAACGAGTTACAGTTTCATGTAAAACCACACTGGCTTTTCAGTCGCTTTGAGTGGTAGTCACACCTACCACACCTCCCTCGGTGCTAAGTGAAGACTCTTCACCCTAGACCCTCCCTATAACAGAGATGGGGCCAGTCCCCTCTCAGTCAGTCAGAAGTGGAATATCACCACTTCCTGGTTTCCTCGTTCCCACCCTGGGACATTCTAATGAGAAGAATTTCAGAAATGATCAAATGCTTTTTTAGTTCAGTTGAATGGATTACCTGTTGAGCGGCACCTTGCCTTTTTGTGATTTTTAAGTACATTTTCTCAGTGTGATCTTCTGGTCAGAAAGCAAACCAAGTGCCGGCTTTGGCTGAAGGATCTCTCTCTTCTGTAGGTTTCAGCTAAGCCTTTGCTACCAACAGTGAAGTCTAAGGATGTGGGGAAGATCTGTGTGGTCATCGACCTGGATGAAACGCTGGTACACAGCTCATTCAAGGTAAGGCGCAAAAGAGTCTTGGGTTCGCTTCACTTGTTTATTACAGCAGAGTAAATCCAAATGTCTTATAATGTACTGAAATGGAGATTCACAAAATTAGCTTTTGGGGTTAAAGGTTTATTCTCAAATAGCAATGCAGTTGTGGTACTGTATGAACAGCCTGTATAAAGTAGGCAGGATTAATTAATCGCCAAAGTCTCGTGACTTGGATCAGTAATGGTCGGCCTGCTGAGTGGAGAGGTCCTATATTAACCTGGCTTTAATGTCTGTGTGTGACTTTATCACTAACAAAGTGAACCTGGCTTTAATGTCTGTGTGTGACTTTAT
>JAOYSI010001349.1:0-17215 GCA_025775065.1 Hiodon alosoides | reverse complement strand
ACACACACACACACACACACACACACACACACACACACACACACACACACACACACACACACACACACACACTTAAAGGAGTGAGCTGGAGATACTGTGAGTAGATGCGGGTTAAAGAACAGCGTGGAGCACTGCTGGAAATGCGTACGTCTTCCCATAACGGAGTTTACGGAACCAACGACGTTTCACCAAAACTCACCAAAAGGAATAAAAATGATCAACCTCTTCAAAGGATGAATTCATTGTTCCAAGCGTAGGGACGTGTTTTTTGGACGTCCATCTAAATTTAATAGGAGAGGGGGGGGGGGGGGGGAATTTAAAAATCAAATAAAGGTAAGAGCACTTTGGCATCGGGGACACATCTGCATTCTGCGTACGGAAACTCACCTGGCGTTTCTCTCAAAGACGGGTGCAAACACGTCAAAGAAGCTCTCTTTGCCCTCACTCTTCGATGGCACGGCATTGTCGAAGGTGGGATCCACACTGTCAAAGGCTCTGCGTTTCAGTGGGTCCGACAGGATTTCAATAGCTTTGGGGGGGAAAGTCAAATACAAACCAATAATGAGCCAAAGGAACCCACGGCGTTCTCATTTCGTTTTTAAAAAATGTTCTTAACCAGAAATTACGTTTTCCCATTTCCCCAATTTGGAATTGCCGATCTTGGCTTATTGCTTCGATCCCTTCCACTACGCATGGAGAGGATGAAGAAATACAATTGGTTTCCAAAGACCCAATCACCTTCAAGATACTGGCCACGTTTCACACCACAGGCCACATGGCTGGCACGAGGATTTTAACACCAACTAGAAGAAAGGCACAATTCGCTACCAGTCTGCAGGTGCCCAGGAGAGCCCACGGAGTCGCGTTAGCAACTAGCCAAGAGAATCCCTGCTCATTCCTTCCCACCCACCCGAGCCGGGGTAGCGCTGAGCCAATTGTGCGGAGCCGGTCACAGTGGGCCAATAACATGACTTGGACTGGATTGGAATTTGAGAAATCCAAGTTCAGAATTCCAGGGAAGACGATATTCATCCATTAACCCTTACCTTTGGTTATGCAAGTAAAATAGTCATTATCTCCCTCTACAATCTGCTCTCCTGCAGCCTTCCTTTTGTCTGGGTGATGCTTCAACACCATCGCTTTGTCTGGCGGGGGAAAAAGCAGAAGGATTCCTCAGAGAACGTACTGCTCACAGTTAAAGTATACAGTCAATGATTCACATTTTGCCCAAGTTTAACCCAAACCGTAAACAGAAACAATTGATGCAGCAACGTTTTAACTGTTGGGTGTAAAGGACGGGATAGCCCATTGACTGTGGCAGCACAGGAACAACTGGTTCAAAATTCTAACAGTGCAAGGCCAGGATGAGGTACCCTACGCTACACTACGATATGACCAAAGTTCAGCCACAGGGAAGCATTTCTGAATGGTACAGGATCAAAACACTTACGGGCGGCTTTGTTTCGGTGTTGCTTTCTAGCTCATATCACAACCTCCCTCACTCAACCCTTCTTCACTGCACAACCTCCCTCACTGCACAACCTCCCTCACTCAACCCTTCTTCACCGCACAACCTCCCTCACTCAACCCCTCTTCACCGCACAACCTCCCTCACTCAACCCCTCTTCACCGCACGTCATCTTCTTACTCAAGCGTTTTACATTAACCTCTCAAAGCTACAGCATTGTTTCAGTCTGCAAGTTAAAATACTTACTTATAGCCTTCACTATATCATTTTAGTTTAAATGATATGTCTTAGAATGTATTATCCTTTCATACAGGTATGTTTTCTGTCAATCAAGACTTATTCACTCATTGAGAAAATACACACAGAAAATGAAAACACTTACGGGCAGCCTTAATTTGTTTCTGTGTTGCTTTGTATCTCATATGAGCCAGTCCAAGAACTGCGTAGTGATCCTGATTCTGCAAAGGGAACATTTTCGGGCTTATACATATACACACACAGCATTTACAGATTAAAATATAACACAATTACAATGACCTTCCAAAAACGTGACGTTTGTAAGGAACAAATTAGTCTCAAGTAGATCCGCATCCATAAATTTCTCATCCCTCCCTCACACACTGCACAACAGCTGGAGTTTCCACACCTTCCAGTCCTTGGGATCCAAGGTCTTGAGCAGAGGAAACTCCTCCAGCTGCAGCTCCTCATCCTCAGACTCCTCCGAAAGCTCCTCCTCCTCCTCCAGCTCCTGAAAGGAGGCAGACACGTTCCTGTTCCTGCGATTCAGGAAGGCCTCAAACCACCGGCCCACTGGCTCCACTTGGAACTGCACTGAAGCTGAAAGGGGGATTGAGGGAGACAGTCCAATCAGCATAATTATATGTCTCTCGTTTTAAACATAGGACGCCCATGCAGGCAGACAGATTTACAGAAACAAAATACAGATACAGCGGTGCCGGTATAACAACACACCGAGTTTCTGTGATCCTCTAGAACCTTTTGTTGAAAATCAACATAAATAAACCTTTTTAATATTCATATCATAACGTTGCCGGTTTAACTGGATTGCCGCTTTACAATTAACATAATCCATAAGTGTTCTAAGAATGAATTTGTTAATAGAAAAATATTTCAATGTAGCAAGTACACCTGCTAAATCAGTGAGCTGGCTAGCGTATTCATTAGCCAGCTACAATTTTAGTATCAGCAAAATTACAATCTTCATAGAGTACTTACTAGCGATAACATTACAGACACCTGTAACTTGCCCTTCCAGCGCCTCCTTCAGCATTTTCGAGTCTTCAGTTATTTATATAACCAACCATTCACATCTGTAAATATTGAAGAAAATCGTCTTTTCCCCCAAATTATTATCTAACTAGGGCCGGTTTACGAATGCACCACATGGGCCTCGATCAGTCAATTGCCTTCTAGGGTAGCGTTTGAGTAACATCTTTATCGTTCCGTAGTCATACATACACTTCTTGCCCTTTATTGATGTGGGTTAATTATATTTTTAGTACAATTTAAACATAGTAAAGAATATAATTTCGGTATTAATGTCACATGTAAAATATATTCTTGTTTTATTTATTTATATATTTATTTTAATTTATTTAGTTTCGATTTTTAAGATTTAAGAGGCGCTACGTGGGTACTGTAATATTCCTCCGACTTCGACTTCCTGTATGTTGTCTACGGCGGAAGACGTTAAACCTGCTGTGTAATACTGACTGACTGACTGACTGACCGATCGCTAAAATAGGAGTGTCGCCGTGAAGTAAACATATTTTAAACGTTTGTTGAAGTGCAAAAATGCCTGATTATTTGGGAGCCGAGCAACGCAAAGTTAAAGATGAGGAAAAGGACGATAAACCGATCAGAGGTAAATTGTTTGGAAAGTTTAATTACAAGCGAGTTTTAGCTGCTAGCTAGGTGTACATTCTGGTGGTGTTGTGTTCGGCAATGGTTGGAACTGTTAGGCCAGCACCCTGCTAGCCCATTGAACAATGATTTTGTCTTTCGATGTAAACTTGTTGGCGTTGGTTAATTGTTTATTTGTTTTGTTTTACTTTCGCAGCCTTAGATGAAGGTGATATCGCCCTTTTAAAGACCTACGTAAGTTATCTTGGTACAGCAATCAATTTTTACCTGTTTAAAACTATCGCTTGTGTTCTGTAAAGGTATCGGTGTAGTTTTACATGGCTTCATCATTCGGTTGCTTGTCGGATGCACTCGGAAACTCGTTTTACAAGTGAAGATTAGCTAAATGATACAATGTTGATGCTCTGTTCAAAGGTGCGAGGCCAGGGTCTATCTAGGATTGACAGTATAACCATACGATATTTTAATTCGTGTTGCTTAACTTAATGTGCGGAATCCGTGCTTTCAGTTCAGTTGATCTATAATAAGTGGATCGTTTTGGGTCACCTATGTCGCTGGGTCTTTCCTCAGGGTCAGAGTACGTACTCCAGGCAAATAAAGCAGGTGGAAGATGACATTCAGCAGCTACTCAAGAAGATTAATGAGCTCACTGGTATGCTGGTTGTTGACTGTTTATATGGCGGTGTTTAGCTTATACCAGCGTTAACTGTCACGTATAAAATGTAATGAATATGTGGTCCCGTTTGTCTGTGTAGGCATTAAGGAGTCAGACACTGGACTTGCCCCACCAGCTCTCTGGGATTTGGCTGCAGACAAGCAGACCCTTCAGAGTGAACAGCCTTTGCAGGTGGCCAGGTATGCTGCTTGGTGCCTGGAGCCAAACTATTGAATTACAGAAGATGTTTAAAAAAAAAAAAAAAAATTACTTTCAGTTTGCTTGGATAGTTGTATTGTACGAAACCTTTTTTTTTTTTTTTTACAAAATAATTGGTGTATTGTTTTTCTTTGAGAAACTTTATTGCCATGTAACACAATTTTTAATCTAGGTGCACCAAGATAATCAATGCGGACTCCGAAGACCCCAAATACATCATTAATGTGAAGCAGTTTGCCAAGTTTGTAGTGGACCTGAGTGACCAGGTGGCTCCCACTGACATTGAGGAAGGAATGCGCGTTGGGTGAGGAACATGTCCATACCTTTTACAAGCCATGTCGGAAACGGATGTGTAAATCATTGGTTTCCAAATGCGAAATCAAACACCTTTTAAGTTGTCACAGGATTGTGGTGAATCCAGTTAACCCATGCCATTCATATGTTTAGCTCTAGCGGTTGATGCCCTCTGGTCTTATTGATGATTATTACTATTATGTAATGTTTTAAACCTATGTAATACAGTACTTTCATTTACATATTTACATCAGTTAGTAATAGTCAGTCATTTGACTGATGAAATGGTAATTTTGCAACACCTATTTTAAATGTTATTTACAATACATAATTACATAACATTTTTATTTAAGGTCGTTTTGAAAACCCGATTTAATTATGTAAAAACTGTATTGGCAGTTTTGATTCAAGCCTTTTGTTATCCCCATAATGGCTGCAGGATTAGTGTAAGCATGTAACTAATAACCCCAGTATGTGGTCTAAAATATGAAACAAATTTCTTATTGGTGTGAATTATTGTTTTTCAGTGTTGACCGAAACAAGTACCAGATCCACATTCCGCTTCCTCCTAAGATTGACCCAACTGTAACTATGATGCAGGTACGCTCTCAACTTGACTGGACAAGGGAGTTTGTTCATCTGTAGCTGCCAGACCGTGTCCAAGCCTGCACACCGGATGAACGGCAGCCGTCCACAAAGCGTTGCATCGGGATATTTAGCTCGGGAGTGTGGCTTTTGTTGCTTTGCAGGTTGAGGAAAAACCCGACGTGACCTACAGCGATGTGGGCGGATGTAAGGAGCAGATCGAGAAGCTGAGGGAAGTGGTGGAGACCCCGTTGCTCCACGTAAGTCTTTCAGCGCTGCCTGAAATCCGCCGGTAGTGGAGGGTTTGAAGTGGTTATCATGTGGCTTATTGCTTGCGTTACTTGAGTGACGGGTTTCGTTCCCAGAAGTGTTCGGGTGTTATCTTTGAAAAGGGCACTTATTTCTTTAAAATTGATTTATTTTTTGTTTCAGCGAGTTCCGTATGTTATGAATATTGTCTTCCATTACGCTTGCTGTTGTCCTTCTCACCTACAGCCCGAGCGCTTTGTCAGTCTGGGCATTGAGCCACCGAAGGGGGTCCTGCTGTTCGGGCCACCCGGCACCGGCAAGACCCTGTGTGCCCGAGCCGTTGCCAACCGCACCGACGCCTGCTTCATCAGAGTCATCGGCTCCGAGTTGGTGCAGAAATACGTGGGAGAGGTGAGAGACGGAACAGACCCGTGGGTCACTAAGGAGAGACGCGTTTTGAAGGGTTCCCCCTGTACACGACGTCTTCCACCTGTGCTCGTGTGTGCACCGTTCAATTGTTCTTCTGTTTTGCCTTGCCTTCTGCCAGGGTGCCAGAATGGTCCGTGAGCTTTTCGAGATGGCTAGGACCAAGAAAGCTTGCCTCATTTTCTTTGATGAGATCGATGCCATTGGAGGTGTGCCACTTTAAAATGGTTAAACAAAGTCTTTTTTTTTTTTTAACTGCGGAAGTTAAAGAGATGTCCAAAAGGTCACTTGCATTGTTCCGTCGCTCCAAGTGACGCTGCTTATTCTACCGTTTAGATGGATGGTGCCAAACTTGAATGGTTTGTGTTGACCTTGTCCTCCAGGGGCTCGCTTCGACGACGGAGCGGGTGGAGACAACGAAGTCCAGAGGACCATGCTGGAACTCATTAACCAGCTGGATGGGTTTGACCCCAGAGGGAACATCAAGGTCCTGATGGCCACCAACAGACCTGACACGCTTGACCCGGCTCTCATGAGGCCCGGCCGTTTGGACAGAAAGATAGAGTTCAGCCTGCCTGACTTGGAGGCAAGTGCACAGTTACTCACAGAGGTGTATACGTGTGTGTCTTCAGAGCAGTTTCTCTGCATAGAAAGTGTTACTAAAACATAAGTTGGTGAGGTAAAAAAACATGTCATTTTAAGTGTTTAAAATATGTTGGTTCTTCTTTTTTTTTAAGGTAAAATTTAAGAATTGTATCGGCGTATTGAAGTCGTTGACTGCGAATGGACCAAATTATTACCAGAACCCTTCTGTTGAATAAAGCCAAACCGATGCGATTTCTGTTTCAGGGTCGTACACACATCTTTAAGATTCATGCTCGCTCCATGAGCGTGGAGAGGGAAATCCGCTTTGAGTTGCTGGCCCGTCTATGTCCCAACAGTACCGGTGAGGCCTTCTGACAGTTTTGTTTGTTACACGTTCTCACAGTTGGACTGGTTGGCTTTTGCTAGAGCCCTGAAAGGGAAACTGCACAGCAGCGTGAACCTCAACAGACCGGTGCCAGTCTTGAAGCTGTAACACAGCGTGTGGGCTGGGAACCGTTTAAACAGAGGGTGGGAGGAACAAGTGGGCACTTGCTGGATTTGATTTAGTCACAAAGTGCTCAACAGATTACATTTCCATAGGGAATATGTATTTTTTAAAGACCCAGAGCCAATGGGGAAGAACTGGAAAATTATTCCATGACCTCAGAGGCAGTCAAAATCAGACTTTTATACTGAACGTTGGCTGTTTCGGTGTGTGTGTGTGTGTGTCCCACCAGGTGCTGAGATCCGCAGTGTGTGCACGGAGGCAGGCATGTTTGCCATTAGGGCCCGCAGAAAAATCGCCACCGAGAAGGACTTCCTGGAGGCCGTGAATAAAGTCATCAAGTCCTACGCCAAGTTCAGCGCCACCCCAAGATACATGACCTATAACTAAGCAGTTCTTTGTCCAGGTGTCCCAGTAAAAGTAATTGTAATCGAAGTGTAAATTAAAACCAAACTTGAGTCCTTCTACTGTGTTCTTTTGTGCTTTGCAGAGATGTAAACTCCTCACCTTTCGGTGATTCACCGTTTTGAGACGAGATTCATGTAGATCCGAGGAGAAAGTTTTTTTTGTGGGGGGGGGGGTTTCACCATGCAATGTTCTCACCTTTTTCACCCCTGGCTTTGGAAACAACTGTGACTTAAGTTTTTTTTTTTAATGCAATACAGAATGTCAGGAGATTCTTGCGTTAATTCTGTATATAGTAAAATGATATACCTTGATAACCAGAGTAATCTGTTTATCAGAGGGATTCTTGCAGCTTCGTTATTAAGGGTCGGATCTATAGCCAATGTACTCCTATAGGCTTTAAAGAACCAGTAAAGACAAAAAGGTAACAGTAAATTTACTAAGTTATAACATGGTACCTTTTCCTAAACACTATTCGCTGGAAACGGAAGGAAATTTAAAACCATCCATCATTAATACAATGAGCAGATTTATATCAATATTTAGTTGACATCCCTTTATTTGGATTTAAAATGTTCAAATTTTTTTTTAGGAAATAAAAGTACATTTTATTTAACTTTATTATACAAAAAAATACTGCATCATCTGAACATAAACTCAACTAATACAAAAATAAAATGCAGCCAGACAAAGTTTTTCAAAAAATTAACGACTGAATTGTTTTAATTCAAGTATGGTTGAGTGTCTTATAACAGTAGTAATCGTATTAAAAAGTATCCCAAAGAAAATTAACTACAGCATATTCAGTCTGTTCGTCCAGATGAGAAAAATGGCCAAAACCCATTTGTGATTTGTACATAATCTGTATGTTTTATACACGTTTAGTTTATGAACAACGGCGATAACACTGCTGAAAGTAACCCAATTGACGGGCGTTTCCTGATGAACACTACAGTATGGTTTTTAGAAATCGCGTCACCGCGCTATGTAAATGCTGAACTATAAATGTGTTGAGAGATGGTCACGTCAGCGTGAGAATCCGAATTCTGCGGGCAGTGGTTATCATCCCGACCTACCTTATTAATGAGATCAAAGTGGACCTTATTATTCTAGTTGAATGGGACTTTTTGGTTCAATAAGAGACCAAGGGAACATCTTACTACGTGAAGTTTTGTACAGCAAAACATGCCAATAGAATCATTTACGTTGACAATCTCAGTTATGCTCAACAGCACCTGAATAAGAGGTAGGCTGGGACAGAATCCAGGAGCAGGCCATTGGACACACAATACATCAGCTTTTGGCACCCCCTAGTGAAATAAACCCGTAATACCACTAACGCGTCAAACCTCCAGTTCACATAGGCTAGATTCCATCTGGCTACAAGATCTTAATTTTTAAAAATTTCTATTTCAGTTTGGCAGACTTTTAACAGTGTAACAAAGACAAATAAAGTATGAACCAATCTTTAACTTAACGTCAAACATACATATACTACAGGACAAACATAACGGGTAATTCCTTCTCACCTCCCAAAAAGCAGATGCACAAGTTAAACAACCATCTCTCAGCACATGATATTCATACTAGCAGCACATAGTCCTTACTTCGTAATCCAGCCGTCTCTTCCATAAGCGTCCCCTCTAATTAAAATAAACCCATTGTTTAACCCTTAAAAATAAGCCCATTAAAATGATTGCCATAACAAACGCACCTTAAACCCACCTTTCACATGGAGAGAAAGTTAACGAGATCATAAATATAGTGCATCTCTCTCCAGTGGGGTGCTACCCCTTTGGCGTGTATCCTCACGCCTCGCGTGACCGTCCTCCCATTCAGGTTCCCCTCCTCTCAGTCATCTGTGCTGGGTCCTCCGGGCGGGGCCAGCGGTGCTGGCAGTGAAGTACGGCGTCGTGGACGGACGGGAAGGCCAGCTCTGTGGCCACCGCGCCGCTGAAGAACTTCAGCTTCCTGAGATCGTCCAGCAGGGTCCCTGGAGACCACAAACACCAACACCAGCTGCCTCATCGCTCGGCCCGAGGGGTTCACAGACCGAAAAGCCGGAGAGAGAGAGAGCCGGGCGCGAGCACCGGCTCTGAGCGTGCACCGGCTCTGAGCGTGCACCGGCTCTGAGCGTGCACTTTTAAGCTGCCACAAGAACCACACGGGCCTGTCATCGGCACGGAGGTGAGCAAAAAGATGATAGTCGGGTACTTACGACTGCACCCGGCGAGGAACACGCGCACGTCAACTTCAGCGTACTCTTTCATAACCTGCAGATACACAGACGTCATGCACGAAACGATGAGGTCGGGGAGACGGGGAAAAAGGGGCGAACAAAGGAGCAAGCGGGGGTCAGCTTACCGTTTTAATGGCTTTGGCGCCGACGGAGTCGATGAAGTTGACCGGGGAAAAGTCTAGGATGATGGAATGGACGGGGCTGAGAGGCTCCAGGAGGCCGTGGGTATCCTCGGAGTCCGACTCCCCCGAAGCCACCACAGCCTGCCCGTTCTTCTGCGGGCTTGAGAGTGGCTCTGCCCCGTCCACCACCTCGTGGCTGATGCTCATCTCCATGTCCTGTCACGAACAAACGGGATGGTCACGAACGCCCAACCCCAGCCAGGCTTCACAACCAGCCCTTTTCCCGCTTATACCGATCTACAACTTAGACATGTGACTGACCGACTTAATCCTGCGGCAGGACCGCGTACTGTGTGTAACAGCAGACTACGAGTGTGTGTGTGTGTGTGTGTGTAAGCGACAGACAAAGTCAGGTTATAAGCTTTCCGGCTGCACAGCATACTGCGTCGGGGCGACAGACACACCAGTTTGACCACAGCCACACGTTTTTGAGGGGAGGCCAGGGACTGGGTCTCGGTCTCTTTCCTCAGTTTCTTTGCTTTCCTCCTGTGAGACTTCCGGACCGCTTGCAACGCCGTTGGGTCGACGCCGGTCTGAGAGGTGTGCAGAAAGAACGGAAAGGCTGACCACAGCAGCTGTGCTGACATCGGCAGATAAGCACTGAAGGCCCGTCTCAGGGACGCTTCATTTTGGGTCGTAATGTCAGCTGCTTTGCGTCACACAACGCCTCTTATTATTAAGAGTTACTATTTTATTATTTTAATTTAATATTATCTCACCCTGGCGTTTCCAGGTGTAAATCAGATGCTAACTGAGAGGTAGCTCAGAAAGCCCGCAGACCAAGGTCCGGTTTTTAAGCATCCTTGTTGATTGTGATCTTATTGGACAGAATTAACTTTTTTCCCACAGGAAAATAACAGGCGGTACAAAACCAACTAATTCTTTTCTACAGTACATTGTTTATCACACCGAAATTGTGCAGACAGCACACAATAGCAATTATGGAAGTTGCCTTAAAAATGTAAGTGGCGATTAGCCATGTAAGTGGCGATTAGCCAGATCCCAGCTCAGACTAGTCTTTTCTTACCTTTTCCTTTAGGGCAGTCACATACAGGTCACTGTTTGCAAAGTAGATGGATGTGTTGACATGGAATATTTTAATCCCTTCACATTCGACGGCCTGGTTAAGAAATTAGGAGTTAACAAATTCCATTTATATATTGACTATAGCAAAATCAATGTAATAATGGGTAAATCTTGGCTATAACCTTCTAGACAGTTATTTATAAAAAAATAATTTTTAAATGGGGGACCCCAGAGTTGATCCATTTGTACAGGTGCTCGCCCAACTGCAGTCCTACGACTCATCATATATTATATAAATGGCGCCTGTATCGGGGAGTCCGAGCAGTGGGTGCACAGTTAGCACAGTGGCGTCTGCATCGGGGAGTCCGAGCAGTGGGTGCACAGTTAGCACAGTGGCATCTGTATCGGGGGATTCTGAGCAGTGGGTGCACAGATAGCACAGTGGCGTCTGTATCGGGGAGTCCGAGCAGTGGGTGCACAGTTAGCACAGTGGCGTCTGCATCGGGGAGTCCGAGCAGTGGGTGCACAGTTAGCACAGTGGCATCTGTATCGGGGGATTCTGAGCAGTGGGTGCACAGATAGCACAGTGGCGTCTGTATCGGGGGGATTCTGAGCAGTGGGCGCACAGTTAGCACAGTGGCATCTGTATCGGGGGGAGTCCGAGCAGTGGGTGCACAGTTAGCACAGTTGCGTCTGTATCGGGGGGATTCTGAGCAGTGGGTGCACAGTTAGCACAGTGGCGTCTGTATCGGGGAGTCCGAGCAGTGGGTGCACAGTTAGCACAGTGGCGTCTGTATCGGGGGGATTCAGAGCAGTGGGTGCACAGTTAGCACAGTGGCGTCTGTATCGGGGGGATTCAGAGCAGTGGGTGCACAGTTAGCCGTCCTGGATTGGGGGGTGCCCGAGCAGTGGGCATACAGGCTCCACGGCCTACAGGGCGTTAGATGACAGATGCCTCCGCGGCGGGCGGGTTGGAGGGGCTCAGTGGTACTTCCACACCCTCCCTGTGTGTGGTGGCGGGGTTCCACATTGAGTGGGCAGCCTGGGGTGTAGTGGTTAAGGAGACAGGCTTGTAACCGAACGTTCCCACCCCAGCTGTTGTGAGCAAGGTACTTAACCCCAATTTCTTCAGTAAATTTCCAGCTGTAGAAGTGGATTCATGTAGACACAGTAAGCTTTGGATAAGGGTCTGCTAACAGACAAAAAACTATTTTAAATAAATTAACACCAACCTCCTCGTATTCTTCAACATCGTAGTACAGTCCTGTATTTGGGACCTGACCGAGAATAACTCTCTTTGGGCTGGGAAACAAACAAATTTTTTTTTGAAAAACACAGTGATAAAAATTAACTGCTGGTACTTCCAATCCGCAAACACAGAATCAACGCGACTAGTCCGTACCTTTGCGTTCTGTAGATCACCGTGGCGATGGCAAATCCGATGGCCACGAGGAGCCCGAAATCGAGGCCCAACAGAACCGACGCCACAAAGGCCACAACCCAGATGGCCTGGAATGGTGACAGGGCAATATTTTCTTAGCCAACTGCCATTTCTCAGAATTAAGATTAAAAAATTCCTTACAGATCAGATTACATTTAATGGAGGTAAATATTAACCCACAATCCTTTTTCGGCTCAGCTCAGCTCAATTTGAGTACGGACGCAGAAAATCAGACTGGATTGGCGTCAAAAGGGCAGCCTAGTCATCTGATTTAGCACCATTACTCCAAAGTGCTTATCGGACCGGCAAAGTGATGTGTAAGTCAGCAAGAATTTGGCAGATTTTCATTAGGAGACTCCTCCCTGGCCATTATCCCCCCGACCACACAGGCGGTCCCGTTTCCGACTCGAATCAGTCCACACCCACCAGCTCGATCTTGCTGGTTTTCCACAGAGTGCAGACGTCCCTCAGCTGTTTGAACATCCCCAGTAGGTTCACCATGATGATGGCAGCCAATACCGTCTGTGGCGGGGGCACACAACAACCACAGTGATTGGTCATCGGAGTTCTGACACTAAACATTAAAGCCCCGTCCTATGATGGGCAAGACCAGTGCATCGGTTCAAGTATCCCCGTGTGGGTTAACGCATACATTAAAGGTCCCACTGGAGCGGTTCGGTGCGATATCCTGATAACGTTAGCGCGTCACATTAAATCCCGGACAGGTGTAACAGCTGCTCACCTGAGGCAGTGGCTCAAACAAAAAGCCGATGGCTACAACCACCAGAAGTACCACCAGGGAAGAAAGCAGTCCTGCGATCTGTAAACGCGCACGCAAACACACACACACACACACACACACACACACACACACACACACACATTGATAAGATTAGCCACCGATCCATTCATAATCATTATCACCTTATCTTTATGGCTTGAGAGCACCAATAAAAATTGCCCTAATGAGGTGAACAACTTGGTCAGCGAGATACAGGTATCAGAAATCAACTACTGAAACCGGATTGTGTAGATTCTGCGTTTGCGTTTGAACTGAAAAAAAACGATCCCTGAATATGTCCACCTTTATCGTGAGAAAGCTTCCTGTGTGGATGGCCGGTAATTCAAAGTTGCACCAGAAGGATTTCTATTCAGAACCGGTCTAGCAAACTTCCAGTAAATTTATAAATCTATGTCCTACAAACGACGGACGCCAGAATAAGTCTGAGATAAGGCTGGAGTTAACACTCCAGTCAAAAGATTTAGACAGGCCCCCCGGGGGCCAGGATCAACTGCCACTTGTGTGGGAATGACGTACTGACAAAGACTACCTTGTGAGAATGTGCGTGTTCTTGAGTGTGTGAGAAAGTGTGCGTGTCTTTGCAGGCGAGAGCCTCTGTGGGGCGGGGCAACTTCCTCCTTGCCTGCGTCTTGCCTCCAGTGCTCTCCTGGACCAGACTGCGGGACATGGAGCAGGTGACGGTGAACGTTTGGAAGAAGGACCCGGCGAGGTTGCACACCCCCAGTGCGATGAGCTCCTAAAAACCACAGGTTCGGCTTCAGGGAGAGGTCTGCACCCGCATCGTCAAACTCCCTCCGAGGGATGTCCGCTCAGTGGGACGTACCTGGTTGCCATCGACACTGTAGCCATGCTTGAGAGCAAAGATCTTCGCTAAGGAGATGCCCATTGAAAAGCCCACGATTGCTATAGCAAGGGCGTCTGTGATCAGGCTGGGAAGAACAGAGAACTCTGGGGTAGCGGGGGGAAGAAGTCTGAAGCAAACAAAACAAAACAAAATGTATTAACATCGATACGGTTTAAAGAACTAATTATTATAGGTCAATTCAGAACATCACTTTTACCCCATCGGTATGTTCCCGACAACATCCACCTCGTAGATGGTAGAAAGCTGGATTCCGTACGAGATTCCGGTTGAGACAATCACCTACTCCCGGGAAAACCAGCAATGACCTTTTAGGCACACAGGAGCAGTTAAGATGCACTGCCTCGAAAACGAAAGCTCACGAGACGTTTCCATTACCACAATAATTTCTCCAGGAATCGGCACGGGAAGCTTCTTTTTAAAGCGGTCGTTGAGGTCTTTAACCCCGTACAGGAACACGATGCAGACAAGCCCCACCGTGAGCGTGGCTAGGTTGGTGGCGCCGATGTCCTTGAGCACCGCGGCTAGGCTCTGCGGGGGGAGAGCGCAGGCTGCTGGGTAAATGCATGTCCACGCCCGGCGAGACGCCGCGAGACGCCGCACCCACAAGACACTCACATACAGAACCGAGAGCGGCCCGCTGAAGCGAAGCGTCCTGACGCCCAGCAGGTACTTGAGCTGCGAGACGAAGACGTGGACCGCGGCCGCTGTGGTGAAGCCGCGCACCAGGGGTTCCGTCAGGTAGATGGCGACAAACCCGAAACGTAGGAGACCGAGGACCAGCTGAAAGGCATGAGATACAAAGACCGAAGATGAGTCCTTGGGACCAATGGGAAGAGCAGGTCCCTCTCAATAAACCAATTAGAATTTGACCTCTGCACCACATAAGATCACCTGATCAGAAGCACAAGGGTTATACAAGTTGGTTGTAAAAAAAAAAAAAAAAAAGGGTGATCTGCTCTATAGGAAACCAAACGTTGACAGTCGTCTGAAGGTAGCTACGGTACCTGCTACAGCAAAGCTTTAGCAACACCTGCCACGCACAATCAGTCCCACCTGAATAAGTCCCACCAGGCAGGTGAGTGCCACCGCCAGCTGAACCCTCCTAGCATCGCGGGCCTCGGTGTCCAAAACAGACGTGACGTTGGTTCCGTTGAGGGCTTGTGTGTAGAACATGGAGTCAGGGGCTTCTCGGACAGCGACACCTCCGATCATCAGACTGATAACAGCAAACGTGCCTATAGGACCAGACCAGACCAGATCAGACATACACACTCTCTCTCACACACTCTGGCAGTAGAGATATGCCTAGCACCACTCTGGACCGGTTTTTGTCACTGGAAAGGAAACGTGCTATATCTGGAACCCCGCAGATGACATGTTACTTCTAAAAACCCTTCCTGCATTGATGGCCAATTGTCTGCTCTCCAGCTGAAGCATGGGCTTTCTATATACAGTACTACTTCACAATGATGATTTTGTAAATGTCAATTTGTGCATTCTACATTAACCCACCTCTCATGAAATGCTAGAGTATCTTTAAACTGTACTCCAGGAACAAATCCCAGACTCCAGAGTTCTTCTCGGCAGATACAGACACATTTAAGCAGTTTCAGTTTCAATACACAAGGACAAATACCGTGCCGAACATAACTGTAATTCCTGTGAGTCTCAGCTGTTAACTAAGCAGTAATAAGATAACCCTGAGCCCTCCAGATTGTGTTGCCGGTGCACCAGAGTGAGAAGCCTACTCGTACTATCTGGATAGGGCGGGGCTCAAAGCTCATACGCTGTGAAGACACTCTTAACACTCCTATACGGGCCAACCAACCCCACCGAGCCGGTGAACCTGTCGAGGCTGGGGCTTACCTATAGATATGTGCCTGGATGTCCCAAAGAAGGTATACAGCAGGACTGGGTAGAAGGAAGAGTACAGGCCATACACAGGAGGGACGGCTGCCAGCATTGCGTACGCCAGACCTGAGGTGGGGGGGTGCGATCAGAAACATCGTAGAGTTCAGGACGCATACATCTAATAGACAGCAACCCTCGGATAACTCGGGTAACCACTGAACGGAGTCGTTCAGATTTAAATAATCATTTGTTTACTTAGCAAATGCCCTTTGCTAATGTGACTTCCTGTGCATACAGTTTTATCCGTTTTTAAAGCTGGTAATGAATTAAGCCATTCAGGTTCATTTGCCTTTCCCCTCCTCTACACTGCTGCCCAGCTAATACAATCTTACTATTTATTTTTCCACAGAAAGACATTAGCCAAAGCATAGCTAGAAATCCGCAGGCCTGCCGGGGACCTGACCTTCACAGGAAGTATACGTGACAGTTTCCTGGTGCGAGTCTGTTCTGCTTTCAGAGACAGGGACAGCATGAGGTGCAGTAGCTCAAGTACTCATCGTACTTGCAGTAACTCATCGTACTAACCGGCAAGAACAAAACAAAAACCTGAACTTCTTCAGTGAAAATCTACCCGTGCGTTGTAAAACCGAATGCTACAAGGGAGGGCCTGAGGATTGACGTGTGAAACATGTGATTTAGGTGCCTGTATCCTTTTTACTCCATTTGTGTCAAAGCCAGAGTGAGAGTGCGCGGGCCAGCCGCACTAACCTTGTGGTAGCTGCATAACGCCCGTGCTGAGGCCAGAGACAACATCCCCGAACAAGTACTCTCGGACCGGGTACGAGGGCAGCCAGGTGAGGATGGGCAGGAAGCTGAGAAGAGCGGCTTTGGCCTTCTTTGAGGAGCAGCTGTAGGATCAGGACACGGGAAAGACCGATCATTTACCGCCGGGTGCTAAAAACAAAAAAAACCTGGGGAAACAAGCAAACGGGCGGCGCTTTGGGAATTTCAGGGAATTTCGGGAATTTTCATTTACTTCATTTCATATTTGATTTAGGGGATGGTCCCGCAGTAATACTAGTCATCTATCTTGCAGATTAGAGTCGACAACTGTTAATTTTGAGGGTGTAACCAAAGATAACATAGCTGTGCCTAACTGTCACCGGACAGATGTGTCACTCGTCAGATGCGTCATACAATACACTATTGTAGTCTAACGACGGCAGCTCTGACTAATGATCATTAGTCTTACTACACAACCAAATTAAATGAATTGACAATGAGAACCCTCAATGCAAGCCCAATCAAAACCTGGCACATATTCCAGGCCACGGCATTAACCATTAATCATGACCTAAAAAAACCCCCACAAGAATATGACCTGGCTGACTGACTAGTTTGTTGGAATTAGCTTTTTAAAAAAAAAAAAAAAAAAAAAAAAAAAAAAAAAAGTTTATAAAATACAAACCGCCACTAGCGCGTATTTTTAAAAAGAATTAAGGTAAAAAACTAAAAAACATTTTTTAATTATGGT
>JAOYSI010001348.1:1927-17217 GCA_025775065.1 Hiodon alosoides | reverse complement strand
ACAACCTCTGGAATGCCTTTGAACTATATACACCAGAGTAAAACCACAACCTCTGGAATGCCTTTGAACTATATACATCAGCGTAAAACCACAACCTCTGGAATGCCTTTGAACTATATACACCAGAGTAAAACCACAACCTCTGGAACAATGCTGCTGAAAGTCTCTTTCGTTGGTCACAGTACGTCTCCTAGCTTTTAATGGGCTTTGAAATCCGCCTGTATGTACTGCGCTGCATCTTCAGCAGAGGGCGTGACTTTGATTTCACAATACAGCAAGCTGAGGGAGCAGGCCAATAAAATCTCCCCCTCGATCCCTCTCTCTCGCTCCCTCTCTCCCTCTCTCTCGCTCCCTCTCGCTCCCTCTCTCTCGCTCTCTCTCGCTCCCTCTCTTTTTCTCTCTCGCTCTCTCTCTCTCTCCCTCTCGCTCCCTCTCACTCTCTCGCTCTCTCTCGCTCTCTCTCTCTCCCTCTTGCTCCCTCTCTCGCTCTCTCTCTCTCCCTCTCGTTCTCTCTCGCTCTCTCTCTCTCCCTCTCTTTCTCTCTCTCGCTCTCTCTCGCTCTCTCTCCCTCTCTCTCTCCCTCTCGCTCCCTCTCGCTCTCTCGCTCCCTCTCTCTCCCTCTCTTTCTCTCCCTCCCTCTCTCTCTCTCTCTCGCTCTCTCTCTCGCCCTCTCGCTCTCGCTCACGCTCTCTCTCTCTCACGCTCTCTCTCTCGCTCTCTCTCGCGCTCTCTCTCTCTCTCTCTCTCCACTGGTACAAGGCAGGAAGCTCTGCCAAAGTCATTCAGTCAAAGCCGAACCCCACAGAGATGAGTGCGTTGACTCTGGGAGCGGGGATTCTTCACAGAGCTTAAGCTTTAGCGGACTCTGTCGCCGCTTCTCCTTCAACCGAACTTCGGGGAGGCGACTTCCCCTCGCCCCGGTGGCCCTATCACAATGTCCCAAAGCGCACACCTCTGTGGAAGTCCCAGACTGAACTCAACTGAACAGCACAGAAACTGTCAGGGCTTTCTCACTGTCACAGACATTAGGGTCTCTGCCGCCACGTGTCCTGGGGATGTCAGAGCTGATGTCAACACGGATGGTGTCGTGGCAATATGCGGAGAGTCTGACAGCTGTGGGCTTCAGTGTAAAAGCGGGTTGGTCGCCCGCGGTGAGTGTTGCCTGTGGGGACGGGTAAACCGAGGGTGAACTTGAGCCCTTGGAGGTCCAAAGGGGTTAAAGTCTGGTGTGCCAGGCTGACAAGCAGCGGCTAGGACTTTGACAGTGTAGCAAATGCATTTTCCATGACTACCTGAAGGCAGTAACTTGGCTCAAAATGACTTTTTTTATTACTTCCTCTCGGTCTCTCCCTTTGCTGGGAAAAATTATAGTGCATTTTCTAGGCCCATGCAGTCAAATCTACCTGAGGCTTGACTCAATTTTTTTTTTAAATACATTTTTGTCATATAAATTGATTAACCTATAAAACAAACTTCTCGTTTTTAATAATAAACCAACGGTTTTGTACAATCAATTCTATGCAATAAAGTCATAAAATTTTAGAGCACATTTATGTATCATAATCCAGCTCATAAAATCTGATTGTTTTTTATTATATATGCAGAATTGCTGTCCTATAAGATTCCTTTTGTAGGCCGCTGCAAAAATGTTTTGTTTATAACTCACTCGGTGAATGCATTTTAAATGCTGGTTAAAATATAATCTCAAAATGTCATTGGTTCAGTATAAAGTCCATTAGTCTGCTTTATTTACCTGACAGAATACAGAATATTTTCTTACTTTAATGGCCCAGCACCAAACGTGTCCCTCCCATTGGGGATTCAAACCTACAACCATCTGTTTACATACCCTATCCTTGTGGGTGGAGGAAGACATTCCAACATCATCTCCCGTTTTGTCGAGCCTTCCATTACCGCAGACGAGCATGGAGAGGTATAAAGGTGGATTTAACGGGAACCATGAAACCTCTCCGGTCTATTCAGGAAAAGTGTGTTACGCCTTTACCGAGAGTTGCACCGCCGCGCCAGGTGGGTCCGGGATCCTGACTCCACTTCTCGTCCTCCTCTCCCGCGCAGGCTACAACTGTGTGCAGCTGATGGCTATCATGGAGCACGCCTATTACGCCAGCTTCGGGTACCAGGTCACCAGCTTCTTCGCCGCGTCAAGGTAACGCGCTGGACCGCCGCTGTGTCAAGGTGGGGGGGGGCTTACCAATACCCAAAGAATTCCCCTCACCAGAAGTTTTTATTTTATTTATAACTATATTTATTTTTATTTGCTTAGTGAGCGGTTTGCTCTGCCAGTTTGCTCTGCTTCAGAGTTTGGGTTTTATTTCCTCGAAACCCCGGTCTAAACACAGTGCACTCCAGACCCCATCTATTCAACCCAATGCACGGGGAAGCTCTTTGTTGGACTGAAAAAGCTTCAGCTTAAAAAAAAAGAAGAAAAAAAAGAAGCTTTGTAGCGTTTGTGTGACGATAACTAAATAGCTTTCATTTCTTTTCCCTTAAAAGTCTGCCTGAGTCCCTTTCACTGTCGTGAGTTCAGGGGCCACAATTCCCGCACTAAATCACACAAAGCGGCCCGGCACCTGTGCTAATCTTTCTGTAAACACATTTGCAGTTAATCCCGGAATAGAAGTGGTCCCAGATAAAAGTGGCCCCGAAACTGAACACTGGAGAAAGCGGATCGCACGCTGGGTGAGCGGAGGGGGACTCTCCCCTCTGCCTTCGGTAATAAACGGCTGATTTGTCAGGAATTTTATTTATGTGCTCCATTCCGGTCCTCAGCGTATCCGGCTCACGGAGGAGTGTATAGATAAAGTGTAATGCATACGGAGTAATTTCACTCATGATTGATCACTCCCAGTCATTTAAAACCCACCCCTTTTCAGATTCTGGGAAGCAGGGTAATATAATCGGCAGGCCGAGCTCGTGGGGAGACCCGTGTAATGAAAATCAGGAAGGGGGTGTGGGGGGGGGCGCGACATACGTAAGGAAGCATTGATATGTGCCCTCTGGGGTTTTATTTATTTATCCCTTGTAAATAAGAACCCAATCTCCTCTCCCTGCACATCTTTGGGGAGAGAAGTGACTTAGTTAATGTAAAACTGCTTTTAATTTGATTCGGGGCGACCGGTAACACTATCCTTGAGAGTGTTTATTCAATTGATTCCATTTTGCAGACAGGCCTGCAGCCTTTCCGATGTGATTTGGGGGAAGATTAGCCAATGAAAAGGGCTTAAGTTGCTCAAACATTTGGTAATGTGAAAAATAAATAGCTTTGTCCATGTGAGTTTTTCAGGGCTTGTTTGTTTCTAAACACTCTGATGGACCCTTTTCATCTGGTAAATTGTCATTCACTGGCGAGAGAAAAGGTTAAACGTCTCTAACGGCAACCTGCCGGCGCGGCGCGTGGCCAATGCAAATGCATGCCTGCCACTCTCATGGGACCGTCCAATAAGGGGTCTGACCTGCCCAGAATTGGCGGGGCCGCCTGTCTCGACCTCCTCACCTATTGGCCGGGTTTTAAAGCATAGGTTCCATATCCACTATGTGCTCTTTATGTAGATGTGTCAGTCGAAGTAGTGAGATACAGTGTGATTTATTTCACTAACGTTGTGTACTTCTCTGTCATTTTCTGACACTGTTGTAATTGAGGAATGTATCTGTAAACTTTTATAGATCACAAATATACCTATATGAATTGCAGATTGGAATGCGATTCAGGTCACACCGGTTTTTTTAGTGTGTCCACATCACGCAGTCTTGCCTCGCTTTGCAAGGTAGTGTCAAAAAATGAATTAACGAGAGACTGGTTTTGTTTGGAATTGGTGAATGTGGTGCACTATACGTTTGTATCAACGCTATTGGTCACAGTTTATTGGGAGGGTGTTTTGTGAAGTGTATTTTCACATAACGCATTCATAATCGCTACAAAATGCGATGTCGTGAATATTCATGCCTTCCTCATGGTGACTGTAACCTTCAGTAAGGAAAAAGGTTTTTTTTTTTTTTACTGCTGTCATTGTCGGGGATGAATATTTATGACTGCTCACAAATTACATTGTTTTCTGTAGATCTCATGAAGGGTTATTTTGTTCTGTTGAAATTACCTTTTAAATATAGGATTTCCAAATTTGATTTGTTTACTTTGTACAGAGCTGATAAAAATGGGAAAGCTTGTTCAATGCCAGACTCTAGATGCCCACATCATGTCAGGATATTAGGAACACTCTAGATGCCCACATCATATCAGGATATTAGGAACACTCTAGATGCCCACATCATATCAGGATATTAGGAACACTCTAGATGCCCACATCATGTCAGGATATTAAGAACACTCTAGATGCCCACATCATATCAGGATATTAAGAACACTCTAGATGCCCACATCATATCAGGATATTAAGAACACTCTAGATGCTCCGGATCATGTCAGAATGCTTGTCTCCTGGTGTTCCTACCTAAGCGGGCACTTTGCTGTTTGGACTCGGAAGGCTGAACCGAGCCACAGAGCCGTACAGCGCACCCCACTCCCGGGCCACTGAACAGTCTCTTCTCCACATTGGTTGCAGTCGCTTCGGGACGCCCGAGGAGCTGAAACGTCTAATCGATGTGGCTCACTCCCTGGGCATCTCCGTGCTCCTGGACGTGGTCCACAGCCACGCCTCCAGCAACACCGAGGACGGCCTCAACCACTTCGACGGCACCGACGCCTGCTTCTTCCATTCCGGGCCCCGTGGGGAGCATGCCCTCTGGGGGAGCCGGCTCTTCGACTACTCCAGGTAGGCCTGCCCTGCCCGCCCTGGCCCCGCCCTGGCCCCGCCCTGGCCCTGCCATGCCCCCCCCCCCTTTCTCTTCCAGTGAGGAACTACACCCAAGCCTCCAACACGACCAACGTTTCCAGGCCTCTTGTGAGCCTCTTATCAATTGATTATTATATTTTTATGTGTGCGTGTGCGTGTGCGTGTGCGTGTGCGTGTGCGTGTGGTGTTGCTTTCGCAAGGGGAATGTAGCCCAACCGATTAAGGCGTTTTTAACGGGTCAGGTTCTTTCACAGTTTTTTTTATCCGTGTGCGCTGAGAGTACAGCTAATGTTGGCTCGGATATTGATGAAAGCTCACATTAGCAGGATTCCGATTTGCTGTGTAGACTTTTGATTGGGGAAATCAGGAAGCGCAGCGTCCTTAACCCAAAAGTGTTTAAGAAGTAGGAAATAGGAAACCCGGCCTTGTGCTTTGTTTTTCTTCGTCTCATTTTCATAATTCCCCTTAATTAATGCAATTCTTTCAAAAGTAAAATCTTTTTCTTTTCTGTGAGGATGAAGCTCTCTGAGTTGAAGAATGCTTCCTGCTGTGAGAAGAACACTCACAGTACACTACAGGTTCTTTTTCAACAGGGCTCCCGTTCGCCGTTCCTCCGCGGTTCAGGAAAAAGCGAACCGTGAAAGGTTATTCTGTGAACAAAAGGCGCAGGCTTTTGGGGAAGAAAAGCGAGACCGGAGTGCCGGTTAATGAACCGCGAAGAGAGGAGAGGAAGAGGGGGAGGAAAATGCGAGGGAGGCCTACTTCCTGCTCGGCCGTCAGTGGAGCGCAGCAGCCAATAACTAATAACCAGCTGGGGATTGATCCAACCCCCCCACCGGTCGGCGTGGGGCGGCACCTACTTTCCCGTGGGCTTGGATGATGCCTCTTCTCCTTGCTTATCCGCCCAGCCTGCTGAAAACAACCACCCACTCCCCTCCTCGATAATGAGGTTTCGCGCCGCCGCATTCTGAAGGTCCTGCGAGCGTCCTCCGTGAAATAATGACCCTAGTTAGTACTCATGAATAAATATTGCTTTTGACAGAAAGAAAAAAAAACGGGGGAAATTATGGTTCTGGTTTGGGTTTCCTCTCTCTATCTCTCTCTCACACTCACACACAAACACATACGCATCCCTCCTGGTTGGGTTTGGTATATTTGGATATTTCAATTTTTTTGCTGTAATTGATTTTTTTGTTGTTGTAAATTAGCGTACGGAAAAGATACTGGCTAATGTTAAATTCCACTGGAATGGCTTGTCTCTGTTGCTCTGAGTGGAACACGACTTAAAGCCCTCCTATAGTTACTTTCCAGTTCTGCGTGTTTATGTTTCATGTGCAGGATTGGCACGTGTGCCCTCGCCCCACTGAATCCAAGCTCAGCCTGTCTGTTGGCTACCTCCAAAACCCTGAATGGTGACACGTCGCCCGTCATTACACCCCCAGCCCATCATAAGCACAGACGCGCCACTCTTCGCCGGAAAATTCTGTGCGGTGTCGAACCTTTCGCTTTTTAAAAACAAAACCCATTTCGCCGTGCGTCACCTCGTCTTCTGAGTGCCGATGCCACCCGGGGTTAAAAACGCAGAATCCAGTCGGGTCGGGCTCACAAGTTCCGCGGTGGTTTTTCCTCGTCCCCCTGCACTAACAAGGACCCCGGGAAATCCAATATTCTGCTCTGTAATTGAAACAGCCCATTGTGTAGGCAGATGCGACCGTAATTGAAATATGCAGAGGCTGGAATAAATTAAGCTTCCGACCTCGCAGAAACCAAAGGAAAAGAGGGTCTCCTCCTATTCAGAGCCCCGTTTGTTTGTTTAATGGCATTGTGGGAAGGTTCTGTGCTCTTGTTTCCTTTTGGTGTTTCTCCTCAATTATAGGCAATTATTTTGTGATATTCGCTGGACCTGTTTTAGTCCCCGTTACGCATCGATTCTTCTTCGTCAGGTCTTTTATCTGTGTGTCCGCGGTTTTGATGTGTTGTAAATGAGCCCGTCTGTGCCGTTCGCGTCGGTAACGAGGGAGCCTGGCTCCTTCGGTAGCTACACCCTAGCGCTGTGGGAACGCTGTGACAGCGCTGTGGTTTCAGTCTGTTCAGTCTCCTCGCGTTGTTTTAAGCGGGGGACAAACCCTGGCCAGATCTCCAGTCAGGTGCGGTTCGGTTCAGTTACAGAGGCTCACAGTCCCACGCCATAGTCGTGCGGAGACGTGATTTAATCAGGACACGGAGAGGGGGTGTGGCCACTCCTGTATGTTACCCAGACATGCTGTATATATAATGTCCAGTATCTGAGTGTTCCTGGAGGTTGGAACGTGTATTCGGGCTGGATCTGTTTGTTGATACGCCCCCCTAAGTGATGGCTCTGACAACCTCCTGGGACCAGGGCACAGGCCTGTCAGTGCCGACTGTTTGTAATTCAACAAACTTGAGATGGACCAAGGCACTGCTTGTGCTGGAACAATACACAAATAAGGCAATAGGATACCTTTTCCCAGTGCCCCTGGGCTGTTTTTGTGCCATTTGGCAAGCTTATTCGTACAAACTGTCGGCAAGAGAATGGCATAATGTTGAGTGTATTGTGCTGTGCCAGGGAGGAAGCTGTCTCACTGCAATGCGGGCAGGCGCGAGATGAGTTACTCCGTCAAAGTGTCGACGTGACACGTCCCGGTCCCTCTGCGCTTTGCCCCCGGTCCGTCTGCGCTTTACACCCGGTCCGTCTGCGCTTTGCACCCGGTCCGTCTACGCTTTGCACCCGGTCCATCTGCTCTTTGCACCCGGTCCCTCTGCTCTTTGCACCCGGTCCGTCTACGCTTTGCACCCGGTCCCTCTGCGTTTTTTACGTCTATCCATTGTGTTTTGGCCTCTAGCGCGCGTTCCTTGCTGATAATCCTACGTTGTTTCGTGTGAAGTTTGCGTCGATGAAACGCTGCTTTTTAAAAACATCCGGGAGGCCGGACCTCAGAGGCCGTACGTTGGTGTCAGCCCGTTTGATTTCCAACGAGTGCAGATTGGAGTATGACCATCAAAGCCTTCCAAAAAACACAACCTAGAGGTGTGGACATAAAAGCTAATTTCACCACTTATTATTATATTATTATCATCATCATCATCATCATCATCATCATCATCATCATCTTCATCATCGTCATTATTATTATTATTATTATCATCATCATTATTATTATCATTAGCATTATTATTATTATTATCATCATTTATATCACATAGGGCAAAAAAAAAAAGTTTAGGTAAACTTTTTGTCTCCTTGAAACACTGCTCGCTTTCACTGCAAACAAACCATCTTAAGTGGTAATTAATGGTGTTCTGTGTGCTAGTTTTTTTTTTTTTTGCTAATTATGAGAACGGTGCTTTTATTTGTTGATCGTGAAGCGTTTATCTGTTCTCAACTGGGTCTTACAAAAGTGGTTAATAATAATGCCTTTAAGCATTTTCCATGCAAAATAGCCATAGATATAATTTGGACAGCAGACAAAGTAATTAGAGGATATATATATATATATATATATATATATATTTAATTATCTTACGACTCGGCTCCCTATTGTTGTATTGATTCCGAACAAACTATATGCAAACCCTACAATTATATAAATGGAGGAGGCTGTGATTCGAGTTAAAGCCGAAAAAGGATAAATAAAATGTGCTTTGCTGAAAAGGTGCTTCTCAGAGCACTTTAAAGGAGAGAAATCAAACGCCCAGGGCCTGGGATCACAGTCCAACATGGCAGTGAAATCAATTTGAAGCATACGCAGCTTGTTTTCAGCCGTAATTAGGTGGAATATAATCGCTGTCTCCGCTTTATTCTGTGCGTGTGCACATTTATTTTTATCTGGACCTTTTCAATTCGAGAGGGATATCATTATGCTTGCCACAAATACGGCATTGCAGTCAGTTTTTCTTCTTTCTAATTGATCGTGCACAGCCAAAGAGTTCCCCTGGGCGTCAGAATGCGCTGTCTGGTATTGGTTGAATTTTAATCGCTATCATTTAATGAGAGGGTCAGCTTTTGGAATCACCCCACACTGAATCACTTGCCAATGAGCAAAACTCGAAATAATTTTCAGCGCAGTGTGAGACTTAAAAGCGAAATGATTTAGCCTTTAGCCATTAGCCATTAGCCATTTTGCCACTGCCAATTATTGTGGAGAAGTTCATTAGACTGCAAGCCCCTGCCGCGTGGCGCTCGTGTGAACCCAGAAACTAAACAAATGGAGAAGAAATGTGGCGGGGTCTCACCAAGTAGGGGATATACCTCGCTGATATACATTACACGTCGTTGAAGGCTAACCTAGTGCACCTTGTTAGCAATAGCTGGAGTTAGCTTTGTGAGCAGTCTGCCATAGCTCCTATAGATGGGGTCTGGCGTACGGTGGGTGTCACCTTGTCTCATTAATACCAGTGGCATCAGCAAGCTGTCTCTACAAACCCGAGGTCTTCATTGGAATTCTTATTCTCTCAGCACTGAGCACAGAAAAGAGTCAAAAATGCGTGTCCCAAAATATATCATCATTTTTCGTCATCTCCGATACTCCACTGTAACGGAGGGAGACTGGGGGAGTTCCGTGTGAAGAAGACCAAACCATAACATACAAGTTCCTAGACATGCCATGTTAGTGACACCCCCATATGGTAACATCGGGAGTCTGAGCTTCTGATCAGCAAGGGTTTTGCAATTCATCCCTTTTGCTAAAATAATAATAACTATGTTTGCAGTGCTGAGTTGAGCTGACATTTCCATAGTGCTACTTTAGTACATGATGTAGGGTCCAACTCAATGGCCACTCAGTGAGCAGACGGATCAAACCAGCGGTATTGATGAAGTACACAGAGCGGAGATTGCCAGTTAATTACTTGCATGTCGACAAGTGTGTTCTCCGTGTCCGTTGACTTGTTTTCCAATCTCTATTGACCATGTATATTCGCCTGTAGTGCTTCTGTTGTTGTTTTGTTAACTCACTCACAGGTGCTCGTGGCCAATGTCTGGCTACTTCTCAGCTCTTCGTCCGTTTGTGTGTGCCAGCGATTGCACTCAAGTGTTTGTTTTTTTAATGTAATGTCTTGTGAGTGGATTGTGAGGATCGACAAACCGCGAAGCTCCAGACACTGGACTTGTCTTTGCAGTCCAGCAAATCCTACTATTAATTGAATCCCTGTGGGCCATTGGCAAGGGAGATTTCAGTTTCAGTTTCAGTTTAGCCCCTGCAAATGAACACGCCATCATGTTCAGTTCATGTTTGTACGTCTACAATTGCCCTATGAGCGTATTCTTGGGTCTGTGTCTGTGTCTGTGTCTGTGCATCTGTATCTGTATCTGTATCTGCGTCTGCGTCTGCGTCTGCGTCTGCCTGTGTCTGTGTCTGTGTCTGTGTCTGTGTCTGTGTCTGTGCATCTGTATCTGCATCTGCATCTGCGTCTGTCTGTGTCTGTGTCTGTGCGTGTGCATCTGTGTCTGTGTTTGTTAGTTTGTTTTTGTGGATGTGTTCAATGTTAAAACTAAGCTTCCCCACACCCACCCCATAGTACAGTTATTACATGTAGCCAAAGGTAGCCCTGCCCGGTGATCACCCGTGGGTCACGTCAGCAGTTGGGATCCGAATGCCCGTGCCATAGGGCTTTCAGAATCTCATCAGTGGTAAAATCACTTGGCTTTCTAACGGGAGGGGGGCTCTACAAATCACCCTCTTCAGATGCAGGAACGATCCGCTCTGGTTTAGCGCCGTTGCATAATGGGGACCCCTGCGTCTCGACCCGCGTGCAAGAGAGAGCTCTGATTCTGCCTCCGACTTGAACTCCTCACCCACCATCGGCACCGCTCCCAGCCGGGCTGGACCCGGGCGGAGGGAGCCGTCTGAGTTCCCTAATCACACGTCAGACTCCAGGCGCTCCAGGGTTTTCTCTAATCCATTATTGATGCAAGGAATGAAGGCCTTCTCTAAAGAGCGCCCTAGCAGTCCGCTTCAGACGCGCGATGAGCCGGTAGGTCAGAGTCTGATGGGCCCTATGGTTCCAGCTCTGCCCATAATTGAACACTTTTTTGAGTTTGCATGTTTAATAATTTAGTATGAGTTTCTCCAGTCAGTTTTTACACCTGCACATAGCATGGAGGATGCCTTTGTCAAGGTCACAAATGATCTTTAAACGGCTCCATACTCAGGCTCTGCAAGTCTCCTAATTACCTTGTCCATGGCGGTCACTGTTGACCACACTATTCTTAAGTACTGCGCTCCAGGGGTTTAAGTCTTACCTGACTCAAAGACTGCAAGATGTTGTTTTGGGCAGAACCCATCTTTTGGTGTTCCTCTGGATTAGTTCTTGGCCCTGGCTTCATTTCCATACCATGCTTCCCCTGGACGCCATAATTTGTCATTGAAATAAACGTTGCAAAAAACTAATTTATATTGAAAGTATGCAAGATGTCTCTATGGCTACCTTTTGTCTGAACACAAGAGGAAATTAACTTTTAAATGAAGGAACGTTTCACCCGGACCATTACAGAAGCGTGGAAGATTGACCATGTCGCTTGTGTCCTGTCATCCCTTCACGATGAACACGATCTCTCACACACACACACACACAGACATACACACATACACTCACACACACACACACAGACATACACACATACACTCACACACACACACACACACACACACACACACACACAGAGACATACACACACACACACACACACACACACACACAGAGACATACACACCCAGAGACATACACACACATACACAGACACTAATGAGCGAAAGCTGCTTTGTTAGTTAATTATTAATAGGGCTTGCTATTGCATTGCTGTTCACTTCTTAAGCTGTGTCTTCATTAACCCTTTGTTAATTCATGAACTTCAGAGTCGTCCAACCACTCAGGCTACACACTGGAGCTTCTTCTCTTCAGGGTTTACACACACACACACACACACACCCTCCCTCCCTCTTTGCCTGTCAATCATGACAACCAAGGACAGCAAGATGTGTGTACGTCATTCCCCATTTGTTTCAAAGTTTGTTTCTTTTCTTTTTCATTAGGCACAAAACACTGCCAAGGCCTAGCTCCGTGATGGCGGGTGACTTTAGCTTGCTTTTATTTCACTTGGCTGTACCGTGCTGGCAAAGGGTTAACAACAGAAAGCAGTGTGGCAGTATTGATTGTAGCGTTACCAGGGCCAAAGCGTTTCAAAGCACTCAGCTTGAAGATGCTACACCACTCCGCTTGCTGACCTGTGACCCCCCCCCCATCACAGCCCGAGTCATGTGGCGGTCAGATGCCATATTTCAATGGGTCCTGCTTGCTGTAATCCCCTGGTGCTGACTGTGCGAAAGTCCACGTCACTAACCTCGCCCCCAGTGCAGGTCTTTCACCACAGCGCAGGTCTCTCACCCCAGCACAGGTCTTTCACCACAGCACAGGTCTTTTAAAACAGCACACATCTCTCACCCCAGCACAGGTCTCTCACAACAGCACAGGTCTTTCACAACAGCACAGGTCTCTCACCCCAGCGCAGGTCTTTCACCACAGCACAGGTCTTTTACAACAGCACAGTTCTCTCACCCCGGCACAGGTCTCTCACCACAGCACAGGTCTTTCACCACAGCGCAGGTCTCTCACCGCAGCGCAGGTCTCTCAACACAGCGCAGGTCTCTCAACACAGCGCAGGTCTCTCACCCCAGCGCAGGTCTTTCACCACAGCGCAGGTCTTTAACCAGAGCGCAGGTCTCTCACCCCAGCACAGCTCTTTCACCACAGCACAGGTCTTTCACCAGAGCACAGGTCTTTTACAACAGCACCGAGGCTGTATGGTCATGAAGGCCCTGGAGAAGTAAAAAAACATGACTCTCACAGTGCTCCCAGCTACATCTAGGTGAGAGTAAGCCCTCTGGAGCCGGTAGATGATAGCATCATTCACTCCAATGAGAGGATGGTAGGCAAATTGCAGGGGGTCCATAAAGGTACTGACTAAGAGCCTGAGGTGCGAGAGGACTAGCCGCTCCAGGGTCTTCATGACGTAGGATGTTAGAGCATCCGCCCTTTAGTCATTAAGGGCAGTGGGGGGTCCCTTCTTGGGCACCGGGACGGAGCAGGAGGTCTTCCACATCTCCTGGACCCACTCAAAGCTCAGGCTCAGGTTGAACAGGTGCTGAAATACTCCACAAAGTTTGCTTGTGCAGATCCTCAGCACCCTAGGGCTAATGCCATCTGAGCCAGGGGGCTTGCGCCTGTGAAGCCTCTCCAGTTCCTTCTTAACCTGGGTGGTTGTCAATGACAGAGGTGGTGGGGTTTCTAATGCGTTGGCAGTAATGGGGCGGGTTGATGGGTCCTTGATAGTAGTAATGGGGGAAGGCGTTGATGGGTCTTTGATAGTCGGGGGAGGCTGTGGGGGGTTTTTGGGGCCAGTTTGGAGGGACTCGTTGGCACGGCTCTGGCCACCCTCAGCTGGTCCATCAATGGACTGTTTAAAGCCAGTGATGTTCTTCATTCCCTGCCACACGTCTCTCACCCTGTCCTGCCGTAGCTGGTCCTCCAGCTTGGCTCTGTAAGACCTCTTCTCCAGTCTGATCCTCACCTTCAGCTCCTTCTGGACTCTCTTCACCTTGTCTCTATCACCATCGCTGAAGGCTCTCTTCTTCTCGTTCAGCAGGGCCTTCAGTTCGCTGCTAATCCAGGGTTTGTTATTGGGAAAACAGCAGACTTCCCGAGTGGCACATTGGTGTCCTCACAGAAGTTGATGTAGTCAGTAATACAGTCAGTGAGACTGTCAATGTCCTCTCCATTGGACTCACTGAAAACATCCCAGTCTGTAGTCCCAAAGCAGTCCTTTAAGGGAGCATTGGCATCCTGTGGCCATCTCCTCAGTGTCCTGCTTGTCACAGGTAGCCGCTAGACCCTAGGTAGGTAGAGGGGCGAGAGGTGCACCAGATTATGGTCCGATCCTCCCAGTAGTGGAAGTGCTGAGGAACTGTATGCATCCTTGAAGTCCAAAGTCTTATTATTCCTGGTTGGGCACTTCACAAATTGTTTGAAGGTGGGGAGAGATGAGGAAAGAGTGGCATGGTTGAAGTCCCCGGAGATGAAAACGAATGCGTCCGGGTTTTGTGTTTGAAGACGGGCGATCGCTGAGTGGATGACGTCACACGCCTTTGGTTGCGTCGGCGGGATGTAAACAACGACCGCAGTGGTGGCTGCGAACTCCTGAGGAAGATAATAGGGACGCAGACTGACGGCTAAAAGTTCAAAATCAGGGCTACAGAGCGATCCTTCACAGTAATGTGTCCAGGGTGGCACCACTTGTTGTTAATGAGCAAAGCAAGCCCCCCTACCCTTACCGCTCGCTCCAGTGTGTCTGTCAGCCCGTACTGTCCTGAAGCCATCAATGCTAGCGTTTGTATCAGGGATGAGGTCGTACAGCCAAGTCTCCGTGAAGCCCATAATACTGGAGTCACCTCGTGTGACTCCCGATACAATCTCTGGTTCCTGGCTAGCGCCTCAAGCTCCTCCATCTTGTTGGCTCGGGATCTCACGTTCCCCTTGATGACGGATGGGAGGAAAGGCTTATATTTCCTTCTCCCGGCTCTCAGCTTCGCCCCAGCCCTACATCCTCGGCGTCTCTTTCGTAGCTCCTTTGGGATATTACTCCTGTCCTCCAGGAGCAGCTCAGATGGCGGTTCCGTTAACTCAATCAGCTGTTGTCGGCTGTAAACAATACTCCCCTCGAAAGTGCCAGCAAAACTTCCGAGTGAAATAAAAAGTGATCCAACGATCACCCAGACAAAAAACTTGCAAACCAGCTGCATATTCCAACTAAGAAATACTACAACTTGCTCAGACCGAAAAACAATAAACACTAGAAAAACTAAACAAACAAATAACGAAGTTTGGGAGCTGCTGCAGCCAATCATACGGCGGCGGAACGAGGAGAGAGCCACACTATTTTGTCTACTAACTACCATGGACTACTTTACCCATGACTACTCTACCAACGACTACTCTGGACTACTTTACCACTGGCTACCACTGACTACTCAAACACTGACTAATCTACCAGTGACGACCACAGACTACTCTGGACTACTCTACCACTGACTACCACTGACTACTTTACCACTGACTACTTTACCAACGAATACTCTGGACTACTCTACCACTGACGACCACAGACTACTCTACCACTGACTATGGACTACTTTACTTTTAAAAACTTTACTTTACTGTAACAGTGATGTGACGCTTTATTGTAGCGAGACTCCAGTGTTTCCGGTGCTTTTTGCAGGAATGAATCACACAGCCGAACCGGCATCGCCTCCAATCCAACAGCATTTATGGTTAACCGGCCTTGATAACCGTGATCAGAGGCCTGTCGCAAGGCTTTTAATTGCTTCACAAGACCTCAGATCTCCCTCTTCTCCTCCGTTCCTGCCCTCTCCTCCAGTTTTGAGCTTCTCGTCATTGGGTTTCCGC
>JAOYSI010001347.1:0-17217 GCA_025775065.1 Hiodon alosoides | reverse complement strand
ATAATTACTGCGGGTATGAGTTCTTCTTCAGCTTAGATTAAGTGCTATAAACTTTATGAATACATTTTTATTCTTTATTTAAAATATATATAACATTTTTTTTTACAACTATTCACTACATAACAAGTATTCAAGGTTACGGGGAGCCATTCCATTCGTGGAATTAAATTATTAGAATAGAAAAGTAAAAAAAAAAACAAAAGTAGCTAAATTTTTCTCTAATATGCGTGTCCCTTTGTTTCAATAAGTTTTTAGTTAAACAGGACAATTGAAACAGCTCCCTGGAGGAAGAGATTACACATGGTAAAGGCATCTTAAATAAATTACCCCGAATGCAAACTGGTGGTTTCATTTATATGTGATTACTGTGCAATACTGTTACGTGCGGTTTATTCGAAACAAATGTAAACAGACGTTGTAATTTATGCAACAATAATTAACAGGTCCGTAGATTTTTTTCGAATACAACAAAATAACGATCCTAGGAACACTAACCGCACCAAGGTCACTGTAAGCAGAGTAGGAAAATTATTTGTTTTGGCATCAGTACTAAACGTAATCCAGTTCAAATATATACAATTCTAAACGTACTGCACGACAAGACCGTATCGGAACAAACTGCACTTGACCGCAAAGTGAAATAAACATTAATCCAGATTCATTGTACAGTGTTACACGGTGTATTTGTCAGCTCTCAACATAATTGCAACAGTTCAATTTATAATAACTTCCTATAGCCCATTTACCGTAAACGTAACCACTTCGCCACCAGCTGACAGAGTGGTTTGACGCAAAGGATATTTGGCAATTGGCACAATACGAGCATTTACTGATTAAAAACATTGTGTGAAGACTTTCAGCCTAATCTTATTAAAACGCCGAATTGCACAACTCACACCAAAAATGGAACCATATCAGCCCTCCACATTGTTTCTAAATATATATTGGCTACACGAGTTGACTGTACCCAGAGACAAGGATTAGCACGGCGAATCATGGAAAAGAGACAAATCAATTGTACTACAACCCTGAAGACGCTAGCACTAACAGATCAGAGGGGACGTCTAACATCTCGTGTTGATACTATCCCTTGTATTAACGTCATTGCTTCAGCATCACATTTAGAGCAGAGTTCGAGAGAGGGTGTTACTTAAGTTCATAACAAAACAAAAAGGTACTGGGAAATGTTACCCTTGCCGAAAAAATAAGTAAGCCGTAAGATGTACCTGTAACTCCAGAGAGTAACCCTGGTATAAGTGGGTTGGGTACACCGTCAGTTGATGTTGCACTTGAAGTGAAACTGTATAATCCATTGACCACAGTATCTCAGCGAAACGCGGGAGGTTGATACTGCTGCCGCTACCCGCAGTATTGAAGTAACTCGGCAGGCTGCTCTCCGCCCCACTCCCACCTTATTGGCCGCTTTATCGTAGTAATAGTACGAAGCTCGCCTAGCGTACGTGAAGAGTAGCAGGGTCTGGCTGTTGACCAGGTGAATCACTACACCTGGGTACCAGTTTCCTTAAATGTGGTTCGACATTTATCTATACAATAGTAATATTATCTATATAGTTTCATCAGTATGTGTACTGCATACAGCATAACCATATACCGCGGCAAATATAACAGTGTTACACTATTTTAAAAGCCTCCAAAACCTTTTAAACAAGTCCTTACTGAAACATACCTTTGGTCTAACGCTATTTGTTGATATAAGTGAACTCCATTTGCAACGTTATCTAGTAAAAGATACGTTTAACCATAAATAATAAATCGCCCTTTGTATCTTCTTAAAAGACTCCGAGACTTCTAAATCGAATCCAACGGCTTCTTATTAATTTATCCGAGAATAATATTTGCGAATATTCGGATAGGTGAGGAGAAACGTGACCGGAGAGGAATAAATGTGATGGGGAAATAAATTCCATTGGCTGATTTTCCTTTGAGTCAATTAAAAAGCGATAGAAGCAATAACCAGCTGAACCCAGGGAAACATATTTTTTCTTAGACTGGGCCAACAATAGCCTTTCTACTATGGACTCCCTTTTTAAAATTCAAAATAATTAGGCCTGCAAATTCTAATTTATATTCTAAGACGTTCCTGTAAAAAACTACCAGAAGTAATTTTCTGTAAAAGGCAGGCAAGGTACATTAGATGCCAATATCTGGACTGCAATCATTAGTGATGCATTTCACTTTTCAGGTCAATCAATATGGAATTACACACAGGACAATAGCAAAATATGCTACGGCTGTGTGTCCCAGATACTGTTAGCTGCACAAAAAGTGGTCTGTAACTGGTGCATGAGTGGGGGATGTTTCTGAAGCAGAGCAAAAAAAAGATGGAAAAGCCCCAGATGACTATACAGCATTGGAACCTCCGCTGAGCTATACAAACATACAAATACCCTCTCTCGGCCTGAATGAGCGGGAGGAACAACTGCTGACTGCAATACAGTTGGGCTTCATGACTTCGTTAATGTGCCGACTGTAACTGGGAAGGTGGTAGGGCTTTGTTTCTGTGCCTACTGCAACTAGGAAGGGGGGTAGGGCTTTGCTAATGTGCCTACTGTGTTGTTAATGTGCCATTGAGAGTGAGAAAGTAGAGACTTTTCTACTTACTGCATAGACATATTTATATATTTCATACCTGACGTAAAATAGATTGTGAACAGGCCACATACAGAGCGGTGACAAATTAATGGAAAAAAACTACAGTGAAGCCCTATTATGCTGAGGGGGGCATTGTTCCCTTAGAGAGAAAGGTCACTGCAAATTACGACAAAGTTATTCTGTGATCACCTTTATCCCTTGGTGAAACATTTCTATCCTGATGGGTGTGGTCTCTTCCAGGAGGACAAGTCCCCCACAAGGGATCCCTGAATGGCTTTATGAGTGTAAAAATGATGTGAATTATATGCACCCCCACTGGCATCATCAAAACACCAAATGAGGGAATATCTTGTGGAAGAATGGTTTTCCACCCCTCTAGTAGAGTTCCAGATACTCTATGCCAAAGGGAATTGAAGCTGTTCTGGTAGCTTGTGGTGGCCTAACACCTTGCTGAGACACTTCATGTTGGTTTTTCTGTTAATTTGTCACCCGTCTGTAGTTCCATAGTTAATTCTGAAGATTACACAATGAAAGTAGTATACCAGGATAATAGCTTACAGGGAATTTGTGTGTATGTGTGTGAGTGTGTGCGCATGTTTGTCTATCTAAATACACCAAAAGCAGAACAAGCAACAGCTTGAAGGAAAACTGCAATTAAAAAAGACCAATCAGAAATAGGTCTGATAAAAAAACTTTTCAGGGAAGTTCTGGATACAACACAGACCATTAACACTTGTGCGCTAATGAAAAAAAGTAAAAAGAAAGGCAAATTAACATAGGCTGATTAGCGCAGGTCCGGGCGATAATACTCAGTTTTTAGGTACAGGGTGACACGACCGGTTTAATATTAAATACAGCGGACGCCTGAGGATTCCCCAGGGGCTGTCTGGTTTGACACCCTTTGTGCGAGGCCTCTCGCCTCACAGTCTCATTTATCACGTGGCACAGAGGGGAGCTGGTGTTCTCCGAGCGGTCAGTGCCCTAGAGACGGAAGTAACAAAACCTGGAAGAACTTTGGTGGACAGTGCTTCTTTTCCCTCTCCTGCGCTCTTCATGTTTATGCCCTGTACTCTGGACCTAACGCTAATGGGCACTTACTGATGTTGTACCAATCAAAACTGTTGTTATGATGAAACAAAGGCATACAGATAAAACAACATATTATTTATCTTTACAGTAGGTATAGACGAGAATAAAGAAGCTCTATATTTGTTAGAGTTCCATTTTATGATTAATCATGATTTTTCATATTTTTACATGACTACCATCATTTTGCATTCTTGTTCATTAATAATATTGCATTCTTCTGTTATCTTCTAAGACAAACTTTTTAGTCATCCAACGAGGAAAAACCAAACATGATGTATTGTTCAGTCTTTCAGTATAAAAAAAAACAACATCCTGCAAGCTACTCTGGGCATGTCAACTTAAGGGTCCAAATTAAGGTTCACAGGCACAGAGCAGAAACAGAGAGAGAAGGAGAGACAGAGAGAGACAGAGTGGGAAGGAGAGAAAGGGAGAAACTGAGAGAGAGTCTTAGCATCTTTCCCTTCCCACCCTCGGTATAATTATTGTAGAACTACGTCTCTTATCTTCACTGTGCAGAGTACATTGACTAATAACAACAGGTGTTGTGTATGCCAGCTCTGGCTGGGGGTAGGAAAACGCCCATATTCCCTGAATGAGTGGAACAGTGAATCATCCAAAACTATCTTCTGCCTCCTGTGTAATGAGCTTCTGTTATCACCCTGGGCTTTGCAGTTTCACAGTTTCATAGAATTCAGTCCATCCCAGGACTAGACGAGAGAGGTGTATCAAACCAGTGATAGGCAGCAAACCCAAGCCAGTAGATGCCCTCCACTACCAGCCAGGTGTGTATCATATGGAAACCTGGTTATCCAATTTGAATTTGGACTGAAAAAATAAATGAAATAAATGAATTAATGAATTAATTTCCTTTTACGATATAAAATATTTAATTTCAGACTGTTTTATTTTTGTTTAATGAGACGGGCTCATTAAAACTTCTTGAAAAGTTATTTACTGACATAGGATACATTCTAATCAGCAAGAAATGATTTCTGCAGAAATCATGTGCCTTCTCATCGTGAAGGAAGACGACACCCCCTTGTGGAAAATCTCTGCAAATGCCACAATGCAGGTTTTGGTTAATAGTATACAGGGTAGGAGGAAAGCTATATAAACGGGCATCAAATGATATATTTATGAAACTGGACATAAATCAGTTTTCTGAAAAAAACAAAAAAAAAACACATGAAGACATAAAGAATATCTATAAAACTGACAGCTTTACTCCAACTGAGTAACGTACTGCACAGATTTGAAGGCACAACACACTTGTACCCTTTTCCCCTCCAAGTCATTTAGGACTGACCCACATTCTTAGCTCTGACTAACACAGTTATTTCAAATGGTTTGTGGTGCTCTCTATATAGGTCATCCCCAGGCCTCCAAAAGGCGCCCGGCCTATCAGTGATGCTGGGACTGCACTTTCCACTGTCGGAGAAGGCTCAAATAAAATCCCATCATAGCCCCTTTATAAATGTCATGTTGGTTATGTAGATAAGTAAATATAAGGTTAAGTATGTTAAGTGTGCAAAAATGGGGGAGTAGGATGATAAAGACAACTATGTTTGGCACTCATCACAGTTGTTTGGACTAAAGCTGTCAAGAGGACATGCTATAGCAACCTAGACCTTTTAATAATCTGTCAGTTGCACAGGTATCACCATTACCCTAACATCGCTGGAATGTGACATCACAAATGGGGTGCAATCCTCTATACACTTTGTGGAAGGCTTCAGCCCCGGGCCAGAGGTCCATGAACTCAGCCAAGCTAGGCGGAGATATGGGGTCACCATGCCTGCTTCCATGGGGACACCAAGCCTGCTTCCATGAGGTCATAAAGCCTGCTTCCATGGGGTCACCAGAGCCAAAAAGGGGAGCTGAGCTTCCGGATTCTAAGAGAAGCAGAGACCCAGGTACTCAGTGAAGAAGAGGAATAGAAGGGCAAGGTTCTACCAACTGCACACAGAATATTTGGTGCTGTTTGCTATGCAGGCTCGTCCAAAGCACTAACTGCCCTCATCAATAGCTGCACTGCCACACCATTCAACCTTGCAGGGGCCACTGGCACATCCTCACAAAAAGAGTTCAAGGACGAGTTGCTCTCCTATTCAGACAGGGCACCTGAGAGGTCACGGCCCTATCTGGAGGATGGCCTACTGCTGCTGCTATTAGTACTACTACTGCTGTTCCTGTTGTTACTAGGGAGGACAATTGAATGCTATCCCTTTTGGGCTCAGCTGACAACCAACTGCCAAATAACTCTGGAATTGCTGGAACTCTAGTGCGAGGCAATATCAAACAAATTAAATGTTCACAGAGCGTGTTCTGAGCGGCAGTTTTTTTATTTCACCAAGATTTACAGAGAAAAATCTTCTCTCCCTCTTCTCTTTTCTTAATTTGAGGTTGAAGAGTACTAGGGTACTGGCTACACAAAAAAAAAAAAAAACATTGAAATGAATGTGATTCTTGAACGTTCCAAGTTAGGCTTCACAATTTTCTCGCATATGTGTGGTAGTGAATGGTGCCTTCCTGAATTTTAAAGTAGAACATAAAGTAGAACAGTTAATACTTTGTGTGTAAGACTTTAGTGTGCCAATATGTCATCCACCAATAAAAAACAACTTGATATAACTGAAGATGAAATTAAAGTAGACACCAGCACCAGGAAGATTAATAGGGGCTAAAATAGAAAACTAGATGTTCTATCCATTGTTTCATGAAAAATAATGTAATGTAATAGCCAAATAATCATTCGTTTATTGGGATAACAGTAAAGAATTTATTGGCAGCAGAAAGCCCGTTACAAGTTTAACAGAATCCATATGAAGAGGAGAATGTGAAAGGGGGCAGTGTTGCAGGGCTTGTCCTACCATTGCAGACAGTATTTCATGTTATTTCTATCAGAATCTCAAACATGTCCCTGGGCTTTGTTTATTCAACTGGGGGGGCTTGGGAGATGGCAGTTAAAGAAGTAAGATCAAAATCATTGTGGGAATGAGTGAAGATCTCCCCTCATGGAAAACGCTAGAACAGACAGGCCCTGGCAGATGGAGCAGGGAGCTATTCAGGCTTGTCCATGGGCATGGGGGGGGGGGGGGGGGTATGAGGTGTTTGTTTTGGAATCCCATAGACTCATGTTGGAGAAGCGAACGGCCAGACCCTAATATCAAGTGTTTAAATATCCAACCGAATCTCACATTTCTGCTCTAGACTAATGATCCACAACAAAGGAGATCACACTGCTGTGTGTGCCCAATGTCATATACTAAACCAAATCATCCGTATTATGTCTTCCTCCTGTAAAGACCAGAAATGAGAACTGCAAGATTAAGACAGACATTTGCAATAATATACCCAGCTTGTGGTCAATAAACGGGTTGCACATCGGAAAAACTTGATTTCTGAAATAGCAATTCAATTTTAAATATGATATAAGACCTTACATGATATAAGGCGTAAGACTTTTGCACAGTACTGTATATATATATATTTACACACACACACACACACACACACAAATCGCTACAGCACAATAAAACAGTGAGCTGAAGAGTTCAGCATAAATATCTGACAACTTTATTTTAGAGTATTTTTAATTATTTCGGAGAGAAATACTACCACCAACAGAGGGAGTGAAGCTATATGCTGCAAATTTTATTCAACATTCCAGCATAGCCAAAAACTGAGATCTTGTCTAAAATGGCAGGACATGCCAAATGTAATTTTAAATTTTAAATATATATACATTTTTTATTATTTTTTATATATTTTTAATATAAAAAAACATAAAAGCATTTTTTTTTTTACCATGGTTCATAAAGGGTTCTAAACACACCTGTGTTATGTTCTTCCAAACAGGTATAATAAATCTTCTTAGACAGAATGCTCAATGGCACAGAATTATAAAATCATTCCAAGAACAAACTGAAGAATAATACAGAAAGTCCCAGAATAACATCTAATGATTTTATGTTTGAAATATGTGAAAATCCTAAGGGGTTCACAAACCTTTTCTCTGCGCTGTGCCTCTTGCCTCCAAAAACATTTGCTTTGTAGAATGCTAAAGAAAAAGAGCTGTATATCACTTAAAGGCAGGCACCTAACAGGCACACATAGTATCAAATGAACAAAACACATAAAATCAGGATGCACACCCAATTTACACCCCATGCTTCTCTTTTACCTCAACGGACCACCACCAAACAACAACAACAATAGCTGGATTTCCAACTCCTCATTGAATCTAACAAAGAACAATAACATTCCAACAAACACTCACCACATGTTCACCAGCTCACCAACCATTCTTGGTTGGGCCAAAAAGAGGGGCATGGCCCATGGTCTACACTCCCATCTCCCATTGGTCAACAACAAATGGAGCCAGATTCATTTAAAGTTGATGGGAACTGTAAATAGAACAGCTATAATTGTCACTTTTGCCAGCTTATTGTAAACAAACACCCCTGCACCTTGATCCCTGTGTTCTGTACCATCCTTGTTATTGATTGTCTCAAGGGACGTATTAGAGTGTCCTATTTCAGTCACAGGTGTGACATTTGTTGCTAGAAGGGGGAAGGCAAGCCGCAAAGGTTGTACAGAAAGCAGAAAGCAGGTCAGGTCAGGTTTACCCTCGCAAGCAACAAAAGTGAAGCAGAAGAAGCGGTAGATAAGGAGGCTAATTAGGACACCATAGGTTTAGAGATGGCCGACTAGGAGGATCTGATCAGTTTTGATTCAAGATGGCAAGGCCAGAGGAGTCTGTGGAGCAGCTGACAGCTTGTAGAAGACAATCACAGCCATCAACTGAGCTGGTTAGTCTTCTAAAAGACTACCTGCTCAACTAAAGAAAAAGGGAGGATAACTTTGTTTGTGAACTAAAGGAGCTTAAAACTGTCATGACTGTTCCCTCTACAGACAGCCCTCTCACACTGGTAACCCCAGTTCCACCTCTACCGCCTCTCACTCATGTTCTACAGAGGGGTCACCCTCGTAACCTTTCAACTACAAACCCTCTTTTTGCCACACAAAATACACAGTCACTGGAGCCGGCAGTTCATTCTGAGCTGGTGCTCCGACATCACCCAAAGATGCTTCCGTACCAAGGAGGAGATACTGAAAACTTCCTAGTGTGTTTTGAACGCATGGCTAGAACATGGGGTTAGCCTGAATCTGAATGTGCCTGTAGACTCGTTCCTCTTCATATAAAAGCAAAGCTCTGGATGCCTACTCAGCAATGGATGATGATCAGGCGTCTAACCGATATGCAGACCTGAGGCACTCTCCTCACCAAATTTGATATCTCTTCTGAAACCTGTCGACTTAAATTCCATTCTACACACTTATCCCCTGGTGTATTACCAAAGGAGACCTATCACTTCAGTCTGTCCCTAGAAAGGCTTAAAGCTGCAAGCTGAAGTCTACTCATCTGCCCTTGAGTCAGAGACTGAACCAATCATCACCCCTGCTATTGTTAATGGTCATACTCTTACTCTTTTGCTGCTTGTGGTGGGAAGTGCTCTTTTGGACACTACCAGTTCTGTGTCTCTTATCAAGCACTCCTTTTTCTCACTCTCAAGCAGCCAGACAAGGGCTGGAACCATAATCTGACCTGGACAAGATCTGCCAAGATGGACACAAAGGTCCCAGGAAAATGGAACACAACCGCTGCCTTGATAAAGTAAATGGTAATACACTGGCAATGGAAGTGCATAACCTGATGGCAGATTCTGAATGACAAGTGCTGGAAAATATTGGAGAGTTACAACAAGCTGACTATACACTTGCACTCCTCTTTGCAAAGCTCAAGACCTCTACCTTCACACCATCTGACAATAATAGAGAGCATTATGTGCTGGAAGATGGAGTGTTGTTTGTAATGGCTGAGCCTGAAAACTGTCTCGTTGTCCCTATTACCTATAGACCTCTTGGGTTGCATCTGTGTTCCATCCCCTGGGCAGATAACTTGGTCAGGACGAGACCTTATTTTGGCCATTGATGTTCATGGATTTTCTAGAATATTGCTAAACCTGTCCTGAATGCTGAAATACCACTCCTTGTTGACCTGAAAAGGTACCACTCCTACCACTCCCACTAATTGAAACACCCTAATTGCCATGGACATTGTGGGGCCCTTGGTGAGAAGTAGCTCCGGACATAAGCACATTCTGGTCATATGTGACTATGCCACAAGGTTTCCAAAGGCCTTTCCACTAAGAAACATTAAGACGCCAAAAATCATCAAATCTCTTGTGAGCTTCTAGAGTGGGTATCCCTGATGAAATATTGATGGACCAGGGTACTAACTTCAACTCACAGCTCATGAAGCAACTCCACAAACAGCTTGGTATTTCTGGAATTTGCTCCTCACTCCCATCATCCTCAGACAGTTGGCCTTGTGGAGTGTCTAAATCAAACTCTTAAGTACATACTTTGCAAGTTTGTCTCTGACACCGGACGTGACTGGGATAAATAGCTTCCCTTTTTTCTATTTTCTAATGTGCCCCAAGTGTCTATAGGGTTCTCACCCTTTGAACTCCTGTATGGGTTCCCGGTCCAAGGTCCTCTTGGTCTACTGATGAAGACTTGGCAGTCTAAGATCTCTTCTCAAAGGTGTGTCATCTCGTATGTGCCTCAAGAGAAGTACAGAGCAGAGGCACAAAATAATCTTGAGAGAGCCCAGCTGAAACAGAAGAGCTGGTACGATCAAAAGGCATGAACCCGTGAACTGCAGTCTGGTCAAAAAGTTGCCCTACTACTTCCCACCACAAGCAGCAAACTTTTAGCCTAAAGGCAAGGACCCTACTCTGTTATTCAACGTGTTGGTCCAGTGACCAATGAGATCTCACACCCTGACAAAGGAAAAGCCACCCAGGTGTACTACATCCTAAAAGAATTAAAAGAGAGAAAGTATCCAGACATGGAAGAAAAAGTTGCCAAGGCAGATCTCCTTCCTCTTCCAGGTCCAGCCCAGATGGAGAGTGCTCTGATGGCACAGGAGGTTGAGGTGGAGGATGAGGTAGAAGACACCAACCTTTCAGTTCTGTTATTTCTCAACCACCAGATTTCAGACACATACCTGCAAAACATACCTGCACCCCCATCCTGTTTAGTGGGAAACCAGGAAAGACCCACCTGACAGAACATATAATCCGCCTGAAAAACTAAACTCCAATCCGTCAGCTGCTCGGGTTCTGGAACAATTAATAGGCTCGCTAAACCATTGAACTAATGATGATGAAATAATGCTTGTAATTGAGCCTTCAGATAGTGAAAGGTGAAATCTCATTGTTTTACTGCCCAAGAAAGACTATCCGGATGTGAAACAAAAAAGAGGTCCATTATCCAGGATACCATCTAGGGAATGTGGAGGCCATCCGTACCAATCTCAGGCTAAGGACAAAGAAGCAGATATAGTCTTTCCTTGGACCAGCTGGCTGTAACAGGAGGTTTATACACCAACTCGCCACCATCAATGCTGCTCTTGTTGACCTGACCACAAATGGCGCATCCCTATGAAGTGAACACAAAAATGTGAATAAGCTTTTAAAAACTCACTCAAAACTCACCTCTGTTCTTTCCTTGATCTCCAAAGTTCTAATTTCTTCAACGGTTCCTGGTACAATTTTATGCCTCGGGAGTGGGCCTCAAAGCGGTGTTGGCGCAGGGAAATTGCAACTAAGAGAGGCCAGGTATTCAGCCGTAGAAAAGGAGTGCTTGGCAATCAAGTCAGCACTCCCCACAACCTACTAACCCGCCTTCATAGTACACTAAGAATCCAGTGCCTACACTTCCTCATAAAAGATTCACACCTAATCAGGGGGAGCGGTTGTACTACAACCAAAAACCATGCTTCTCTTTTACCTCAACGGCCCACCACCAAACAACAACAACAATAGCTGGATTTCCAACTCCTCATTGAATCCAACAAAGAACAATAACATTCCAACTAACACTCACCACATCCGCACCAGTCACTAATTTCTGGTTAGGCCAAACAGAGGGGCATGGCCCATGGTCTTATAGTGAAGGTGGGGTCTACACTCCCACCTTCCATTGGGTCACATCAAATGGAGTCAGATTAATTTAAATTCTCATGAGCTGAGAGAGCAAGTGATTTACACTGAACTCAACAACACACTCCAAATGTGTGAATCAATACTACCTTCCACATCTTTTCAAATGGAAAATGGGAAAAATTGCTTTGCCCAGATATCTTTCCTGTTTTACACAATGCTTCTTGCAATCTGCACAATGTATGTGACCAGCCACGTTCCTCTTTTCTCTCCGTCTTGTCAACGAAACACCTTTGGAGAGCTGCCTATATTGGTAGTGCAGCACCACCTCTGAAACAGTGTGTGCTGTTGTTTGGCAAAGCCAAAAACTAAACTCACACCCCTAACTATACTTTGGTAAGGCAGCTCCCTGTGTGTCACACATTAAAGTAGTACGAGGCACTATCCAAACAAAATGGAATTAATGATTCCACTGGGATTTACACAGCAAACACTGCGAAACAGACCAGGTAAAATATGAGGTCTTCGGTTACAGTTAACGCTAAATAAGGTTAATGGAAACTCAGCCAAGCTTACCGTTGTGATTTCCTTCTGCACTAAACACTCCATTACCCTATGCAATGTTTATGGTTTATTTAGAGCAAGGCATGCTCCACCATCCCCCCTCCCTCCCCACACAGAAAGTTTTAGAAATGAAAAGAAAAAGTGTCAAGCTGTAAATTATTATTACAGATACGTTCCATTTGAGGAGATTTAAAACCCAGAGGAGCACTGTAACAGCTATGGAGTGAAGAAGTGCCCCCAGGGCTGAAATTTCAACAGTGAGGAAATTCACTTTAGTGCAATGCTCTTCATGCGATGCAGCAATTTAAAGATTTCTCTGTCTATGCCAAAAACATGTCTTCAATTTGCGAGTCTTTCCCCTCAACGACAACAGATGGCTTTTTTGGTTGTTTGTTTGATTTTTTATTTTTAAAGTGAATCGAGAGTGTTTCCCTAACAATAAGAAGTCATTTGAGGCGCTGGCAAAACAGAGAAAATGAGGCAAAATACTACAAGTCTAAAAGAAATGTAGTTTGCTCTAGTTTATAGCTATAATGGCCTTTTACGGCATCATAAATCAGCGGTTCTCAACCCTCCTATGTCTGTAGTTTTTTCATTCCTGCCAAGTACTTAATTGCTTGAATCAATTATTGATTGCCTTAACTGAACTGATTTAGCCATGATGTTGATCGTTATTTAAAATAATCAGGGAAAATTTACACCTGCATTGGGCTTGAGAACCACAAGCTGGAGAACCACGCATTTGAGAATAACATTCTCCAGAACCAAGTCAATAGATCTTTTTTTTTTTCATTTTCTCCCAATTTGAAATGACAAATTTTGGTTATCTTGATTCGTCCCTAGAAAAGCTGCCACCACATAAGGGCTGGGAGAAGATGTAGAATGACTGGTCCACTCTGGTCCTCATTCAAACCACATATAATTTTGAACACTGCAGACCACATGTGAAAGGTTAGGCTGCAGGAGCCCAGGAGACCCTGATTAGTGAGCCCTTTCAATTTAAACCCACCCAGGTCCATGCGCCATTCCGTGGTCCAGCATTCAACATGCCGTGGTCTAGATCATACAGCTCAGTTTGAGGCTTGTGAAGTTATTTTAAAGTGAAGAATTACCGGTTTATTTCTCGAGATCTGGTGAAGCATTTGGCTTAGCTATTGAGTTGCTAGGGAAATGGGGAGTGGCAAGCTATTAATCATGCTTTTTACAAAAAAAAAGCTTTTTTGTAGCGCCTTTTGTACAGTGCACCATCATGCATCATTTGTGCAAAAACCACATTACTGTACCACTTTAAAATCATGTAAACAACCCCACTGTTTAAGAAATACACAGTAAAAATTATGTGGCCTCCATTTCCAGAGACTCAGACACATGTGAATCATTAACATTCCTCTTGGAAAAAAGAAAAGAAAAAAGAAACTACAGAATTCTGTGCATGTTTCAAGCACAATGTACCTTTAAATATTAGCAACAGTCAATATGTCTTCTAATACCATGCTGAAAAACGTAACCCCCCTCAATTTCTTATTAGATAATAATAATTACCATCTGGGGACAGGTTTGCTTTTGCATGTCATACACTGTCAGGCTGAAAGGCTTCACTGACGAGATTAATTATATCTAATTCCAAACAAAAAATCCTAGATGCAAAACCCGTTTAAGAGAAGGGGTTGTGGACGATTGTAAAGCAACTGGAGAAAGTCTGTCAATACAAGCACAGAGACAATATTAATTAGCAACAATAAGACAACATCTCTAAAACACTATTCCAGTCTCAGTAGATCCTGTAGAGTCATGGCTGTCCTGAGAGCACTCTAGCAAACAGATGATGAGGTGCACTTTGGCCACTGGGAGGGATAGATGAATCCCTTTTCCTGGAACAAACAACACCTCGGGCTGTTGTATAGATGCAGCTCTTAATTTCTTGTTGCAGCTTTATTAGTCCACAGCTTCGTAATTACTTCCAGACATGACCTTGTATTCCAGTTCTCACTAGAGATCTAAGACAATTCTGTGACTAGGCAACGAGATCTAGGGATTTGCCAATTCTCTTTGAAAAGACAGAAACTCTTGAAAAACCTGAAACAAGAAAATAAATAACTGAAATGAAGAGAAAAACAATGCCTTTGATGAGTTTGACGAATGGCCTAGAAACAATATCAATATCAAAAATCTCATCAATAATTTGACAAACTGACAACACTCCAGTTAGAACCTAGCCCAAATCGCAGCTTTCTTCACAGTGGAGGAAAAGTCCTCCGAATTGTGGGAGATGTGTGTGAATCACATGCTTATTATGCTTATTTTGGGATGCTAGGGCTGTGTTTCATGTGACAGACATATCATAGATGGTTTGAAGAGTAATCTTGATCATGTAAGAAAGCAGGCGTGCAAAAGCACCTGATAATGGTTAAAAGTATTACAAGAAATCTACCATGTCAGAAAAAAAGTTTTACTAAGATTTATGAAGAACTTAGAGACAAATATCGGATCCCAGTAAGTGTAGTTGATTAAGTGCATTACTATGTTAATCAAAAACTTGTCCTGTTCATGCACACAAGATTTTCTCTCATTGGAGTTCCACAATTTTGTAGGGTAGTCCTCAAGGTACAGAAATGCTCTGTTTTCCACAAGTCTTCACAGATGTTTGCTAAGTTCGTCCCTCTTTTCAGCTAAAAGGGTCCCTTGAGGAACATTCCATAATTCTTTTGGAATGCAATAAAATGCAAAAACCATGCAAAGTTATTACTCTCTCATAAACATCATTTATTTGAATGATACTCATAAGACCCACATACAACAATTAATTTAATAACCTGTCAATAATGCGGTTATTTGTGAGTCTTAGGTTAACAGGCTTTCTGGTGGTCCTTCAGAGGCCACCATAATTGGAGCCCAGGTCAGGTGGCAAGAAGGAAGTCCAGCGGGTGGGACATGTTCTTTAAAGTACCTATGGAGTGATTCCATTTCTAATAAAGATCTACCCATGTGAAATGTGTTCATTTATGTAGTATATTAAACTGCAGCTTTTGGGTGGAGCTAATTTTCCCTTGACATACATTCACTCTCTTGAACTAGTGTAACCACCCCCGCATTGATCTTGTAAACAACATTTAGAGTTTTCAAGGAAACTGATACGTACTTACTCCAGACACATGTAAACAGCAAAATAAAAACACTTACATTGCAAATATTAGGCTTATAAATAAACATGGTTATGCATTGAATTGATAAGGCTGCTTATATGGTAGTTTTTTATTAACATAACTATTTGGTTAAAAATAAATACACTTTGAAGGAGTTAAATAAATCACGCTCTTACTCTGAAAATAATTTGCGATTTCTGAAAGGCATGATCCAAACAGGAAGTGGATAAACTAAAGGGAGGGAGATAGCAGTTTAAACATGAAGATCATTATCATGTCTGGTGAATAAATCAGAGATGTTTTTATTAAAATTAGGTATGAGGTGACATCACCTCAATCTGGAAATCACAAACCATTCGTTTTCCGATGAAAGATTGATGTTATATGGTTATGAGCAATATTTCTCAAATTATACTACAGCAAAAAAAAAAATGAGAGAGAGAGGCAGCATTTTTTCAAGTATTATTTGTTAGAATATGAGTTTTGAAATTTATGATTTTCAGTGCACAGATACATTTTGTTATGGATGTTATTGACAGAATTTTGCTAAGCTTCATTTGGGTTTTTACTTTTTCTTTTTTTTTTTTACTTTACTTTTGTTTAGCCATATGCAGAGAGCAGTGGGGGTTGGACACACAGTCTTCGTCTTGGCAACCATAACCAGGCTGGTCTCCATGATGGAGGGGAGCACCAGAGATGGCAGCTACACTGGCGACAGGAATTCTGTGCATAGAGACGATCTTTTGTACCCTGTAAAGGGAAGTGAGCAATTTGTGTTGTTATCTGTGTGTGAGTGGGCTGAGCGTAATCTGGTTGCAGTTTTTGAGCCCTTGTAGGCTATGGAGGAGAAGGTTACTGGGAGCCAGACGAATTCGACCAGAGCAGTGGGATTGTGTACAGGGATGGAGATTGCAGTGCAGACGACGCCCCTCCTGAGAGCCCACCCTCCGGCATGTTTTTTTAAAATATCGTGGCATTTGTGTGTTGTGTTCTTATTTTACCTGTGCTTTCAGCCAGTCAGGGATGCTATTGTCTAAGGCATAGGCATTTCTTTCTTCTTCGGTTTTGAATTCTGGCGTGTTCTGTGTGTCTCCTGCAGTCCATTCTTTTTTTTGTTTGATTATACTGACATGTTCCCTTTCCCCCTTACTGTATTCAGATTCTGGATTGGGGCGACAGGGCATCTGGGCATCTAAGTAGGAGTAACGTATCTTCCATCTTTTTGTATTTTATGATACAGGTGTGTGTAAATCTCTGACTTTGAATTGTTCATGCCTTTGCAGAGTTCAGTGGGGTGTATGAGGACAGACACAGCCAGCCACTGCATTCTATACCACTACCCAAGGCCGGTGGTCATGGAATAGAGTGGCTGGGGGAAAAGAAGAAAATTGCTCTTTAAAAAATAAAACTTGAATGATACACCCTTGATATGTGACATGCTGTATAGCTTGCAACTCGTAATTACAGTCCTTTTGTCCCTTCTGGCAGAGGTCCTAAACAGATTCCCTGATGATGTTTGTTTAATGGTTGTTTGCATTTTTGATTCACTATAAACACAGGATTAAAAACAGTGACATGTCAAATTTGCTCAATCTTCATGTACAGACAAAGACGCCAGTACTTTGGCACATCAAAAACAAATATTAAACCACAAAATCTCTTGCATTGAAAGTTTAATTAGAATTGTACAGCTTCAGCCTTGGGTGTGCTCGGGTTTTATGTATTTCATGTCAAGAAGAACCCCGCCAAAATGCGTGCTTAGTTGTATTAGTAGTTAGTAGTTTACTTTTCAACAA
>JAOYSI010001346.1:0-17218 GCA_025775065.1 Hiodon alosoides | reverse complement strand
ATATACTTTTTCATGAATGATCAATGTAAAAGAACTCTGTTTTATATCACAAAACATACAATGGTAGAGTTATGTTTACATAAATTAAAAATAATCAGCCACAGTGTCCACCAGAGAGACACAGGGAATGCCATCCAAAAAACTGGTGGACATAGGCTAATACATTTAGAAGAACTGGTTTTATAAATTACAGACCAGGCTTCAAAAGGCACCTACACACACACACATACTGTATATATGTGGGGCTTGCAAGAGCAAGTGAAGTTTCCAGCAAGTATCTTTTTCTACGCGGGACACCAAAATAAGCAGGGTAAGTAATTTCCATTGTGAAGATCTCCATGAACACGACTGCATATTATCATTCAAATAATATGATAATATTATAGAAAACTACTGGTCTGATTGATAACTGACTGACTGAGACATGATGAATGATCCACATATTAAAATACTCTAAGCAACAGGCAGTGGTATAACCTCTTGACCATAATGTTTTAATGTTTTTTTTAAATGTATTACTTTTATCTGGTTGGCTTCCAAAAGCTGAGTTGAGCAATTTAGGTGTTATGCTCTGATTAACACCAGTTTTGCTTCATTGGTATTATGGTTTAACAGCTTAAAGGTACCCAGGGAATATAATTGCTTTGTTCTTTGGCAGATGTGAAACAGCCCTTTAGTGCAATAGACTACGACCACAAAATAATGTGTGTCTGCGTGTGCGCGTCGAGAGCATGGGTGTAATTTAACTCTGATGAGTGTTGACCCTGGGGGGGCATTGTTTGGTGTCTCCAGATGGATCTGTGCAAATCCTACAGCAAAATTTATCGAGGACAAAGACCAGACAATGCATTAAATCAAATGTTCTTTATGCAATCTCTTTTGAACCCCCCAATTTTAGAAAACCAAACACCTCTGTCATTTCATGTTATTTCCCAATTTTTTTATGTTATTATTGAAAAATGTAAACACAGTGAAGAGAAGGGCCTCTGTCCGCGTACCTCTTTCAATTTTTTTCTGACACCACCACAAGCATTCTCTGGTTCGAACTTCAGGATTCCTGAGAGAGCTATGTCTCCAGAACTGACCGCAGGGAGCTGTGTGAAGAAAACACATGCATCAACAACATATTCAGTGTCTGATGAGAACTATGTTCAAAAGATGATGACATTAAGTGGTGCTAATCAAATGAAGAATAGGTACCTCTCCCCGAGTTATCACTTATTACTGACTGCTCACTAACCCATTGATTCTATTGAACTAATTACAAAAATTAAGTATAACATAAGCGTGTCAACCCAAATTTAAGGCCAAGTAAAAAAAAAAATGTCTTAAACCATAATAATGCATGTAGGTATTTTCATTTAAAAGCCTGTATTTAAAACAAAGAAGAGTGTAGATCTATAATTACTTGAATAAAAAATGTGAGCCTTAGTGGGGCGAAGACACTGTCTGACCGGAATTCTCTGAATCAGCTGTGACAGGTAAGTGATCCGTGACAGATGGGGATGACTGCCAATTCCACTGGGTAGGACAACCAGAGCATATTAATTATGAAACATCACCCACTGCCGACTGGAGAGCAGGGAACCAAGTCGAATTCATATATATTAATTTATAAAAGAGAGAGGGAGAGAAAAAATATACCCCACAGCGACATCAACTACTGTCTGTGTAATTTTAGCACATATCGCGTGCACGGTTCAGAAAGAATTCTTTCGGGCGGTCCTCGACCGAAATTTATTTCGTTAAACTTAGTTAAAAGATAACGTCCCCCTCACCGGCTCACCCACAAAATAATAAATAACCAATTAAAGTAAACGCAACAGCTTTTTGTGAAGCGCCACGTTTCGGGAGTACTGCGGGTCGCCCTAGCAGTCCCCGTCTTTTTTGGCTCTGCGGTTTCGTTTTCGGTGCGATTGCTACTTTTCGAGCTCTCCGTTCTCTCTCGGTTCAATGTATCGCATGATTCCAAACCCCCGCGCCTCTACTGAGGACCAACAAGCTGTTAATACAGGTTAGCAATTTCCTCAGCAGGTGCCGGTGGGCGCGCCCGAACTCCTCCCGCACGTGTCCGCGAGACGGACGCGTGCCACGGTAATGCTACTCTCCCTCTACAGCTCCCACTACAGGTGCCCCCACACGATGGCCTTTGGAATGCCTGGGACAGTCAATATTTAAGACAGAACTGTTATATGCACATTTTAAAAGGCTATGAAAAGTGTATTTTATTGTACAGTTTTATTAATAATCGTATTCCGATGTAACTTTGCATAGGTTTTGTTTCTGTTTTGTTTTTGTTTTTTTGTTTTTTTTTGTTTTGCAGGCCATTACCTTTGTTTCTGTTAGAGAGTGGCACAATTTCTCTCTGGATTGAAAGGATTGAACTTCAACAAAGCAAGTGATTTTATATCTATGGTCCAAGCTACTCTTTAAGAACAGTTAAGTGCACCTGGAGTGATAATTGCACTGCCGACATGGGCTAACAGTTCAAGCAAAACAAGTTTGATCAACTGTTAGTTGGAGCGTGTAGTGTTCAAAAGCCAACCTTTTGCAAGGAACTCAAATGAAACATCTGAAAACTATGCAAAACAAAGGGGATGTTTTGTTTGGCAGAATGGCACAAACAGAGCAGCACAACAGAGTTACATAGCAATCACACCAAGTCAAGGGTAAGGGAAACCGATAGAGTCTAATTTAATTAGAGAGCTAGGATTGCCTGTTGAATTCAAGCACAGCTAAAGGTCATAAATACTTAACAAAGAGCAGCTACACAGGTCAGTTGACAGGCTTCTTGTACTAAGGCCACAAGCTTCTACGAAAACCTTCTAGGGATTTTTTTTTTTGGGGGGTAAAAATAATCTGATCCACTGTCCAAAGCTGATATGTTTATTTATTTAACTTTTTCCACACAATATCTCAGTTTCACGCTGGAAAGGCTGACTATCAGTCATGGCAATAAATCTAGAAAAAAGGGTTGTTTAAAGGTTATCTGCTTGAAAATGTTTTAGATTTAGATTTATTTTTTCCCTTTAGTTTCCTTTATTCAGACCTGTCAGTTGTTTGTGAAATATTGATGATAGGAAGCTCGTTTTTGTCGGTGTAGTTTGTTGTTTCTACACATTTGGATTTTTGAATTGTTTTTAGTGTATATATTTATATATACATACATATATATACCAGCACCAGGCAGCCGTTCTTGAAATCAAATTTACTTATGTTTATGCTTTCTTAACTAAAATCGTGAGGTCTTGCTTAGAGGGCCATACGATTTTAATTACACTGAAAAAATGAGAGCCAAGCTATGAAAAGGAGCTAATATGTCAGAAGAAAAAAGAAAAGGTAGGCCTACACCTGCTGCACATACGGCAACTCGAATAGAAACAGCAATAAAACAAAGGTTTAGGCAAAGACGCTTCCTAGGCCTTTTTAATTCAACTTAATAAAAGGATAATGCTTCATTTGGTTTGCTGGAAATTCCCTTTCCGCGAAACAAGCTGCTGCAGAGTTGTGCGCATTGACAGGTGGTTTATTTGAATTCCACTAATTACAGAGACTACCAGATAAGCACAATGTAAACACTGCATCTTAGAACAAGCACCAACATCTAGGTGAAAACTTTGTCTTCGTCCTCCAGTAACTAATCAGTGCCGGACTTTTTCCCTGAAGTAATTCTGTTTTACAACATATTTTGTTTTGGGCAATGATTAATCCTAGAGGGTCTTATCATTGTATTATTATTATTGTTTCAGCACTTTTAACTCTGGTTGATAAGTTCCTCCAAAGCTAAGACGTGTTGAGAATTAACCATAATTAGTGGACTGTGTCATCGGCTAGTGACTGGCCTACTTGCATTAGTTCGTCATCCTGGGACCTGTCAACAAGTCCAGTAGGGCACTCTTAGGGGGAACGGCTCATGGCATTACCATGCCCCTTAGCTTCAAAGGTTCCCTTGCATCAGACACATTATTTCCATTACGGCATGCAATGGCCTCCCACCGGCAATCCCACTATCGCTCTCAGTGATCAGCAATGGTACTCTGTCCCTCTGTTTCCTTTTACCTCCCTGGAGTTTGTTTTGGAACAGGAAAGTTATTTGAGTTCAAATTCATGAACTGGACCCTAGAATAATTGGAGCCATCTGTTTGTCCGGCCAGCTTGTGGTCTCTGCAAAAATAAAAAATAAATAATTAAAAGAATCACATTTTGGACACACCTGCAATAATCCCTCTGCTGGAAGCAGTCAAATAATACCGTGATATGGTTATCAATAGCTCATCATTAAAATTTTATATTTTCTGAACCAAAGGATAGAAATTAGCTTTTGTCTGTGCTTTTAACATTAAACATCTCAAAAAAGGTTGCCTTTCTGGAGAAAACAGAAAATAATGTATTCAAAATTTCACAGTGTAATGCCATATTTCCACTTTCTTCATCTTTCTGGCCATACATACATACAGTAGATGGGTATGTAAGACAAATTTAAGCAATTCATCTTTTATAAAAGATAAAATTGTGAATTCTATCTGTCAATCATTGGACTATCCTTTTAGATGGTTATTTGGTAGTTAAATTTGCCTTTACTAGCAAATCACAATTTAGCGTTCATTTCTATACGTAAAACTTCTATTGTTGTAGAAACAATAGCACCTGCCATTTAAACAGTCATTATATGTACCTAATTTGCTTCCAGGAACGGGCTGTGTGTAGTTGGAAAACAGGAGGTGATCCATAACATAATTGGATCCCTAAGAAATAACAGCTGCCAACTGGTTCCTGGAAATACCCCCAACGTGGGGATATTTTGGCACACATGGGCACACATTTTTCAGCGCCAAGCCTGATAATATTGTGACTAATATTGCGACTAATATTTTTGTATAAAAATATTTATTCAATATAATGTTTTCCGTGTAATTGTACATTAACTTGAAAAATGTTTACATGTTTACAGATTGAATGTCCTGTTTCACACCATGAGGGAAATAAGGAAAGGGAATTTACATTTTTTTTAAAGAACATAATAAAAAAATAAAAAAAATATTTACATATACAGTGTCTTGTGGCAAGAACATGGATATCTGGGGAAGGTTTTGTTGAGAGACATATAAAAGGTATCTCAAATAATTGTACTTCATGTATCCAATCTAATTTATTGTTGACGGTCAGCCAGTATGTGATTTTAAACATACAGGGTAAAACTAAAAGGTGTTAAACATTAAATAACTTTAAATATAAAAAGACACACATGCACTTATTCTGACACTGCATGCTGTACATATTGTACAAACATTTTATTCCTTTGAAGTTAAATAAACGACATGCAAACCATGTGCAAAGGCTAGGGTTTAGGCTAGGGGCACAGGGATATCTGTGCCGGCTCTGCGGGATCCAGGTGAGTAAGTGACCGTTGGGCGAAGCAGATAGTGGCATCTTCCATGCCTCTCCTGAGGGCCAGAGGGCCATTTATCACACTCCACTTCCCATCAGGGCTCAGGTGGGACTTTGATCTGTCATGTGGCGCACCAGGGAGACATAATAATGCCGTGTGCAAACTTAATGACTTTACCCCCCTGTGGTGAGACGCCGGGGCGGCCTGCCTAGGCCTGCAGGGAAACCCAATAGCTAAAAAACACCCCGGCGTCTAGGGTAGGAACAGAGAGCGCACAGCGTCAGCACCAGTGGTGTGTGTCAGAAGCGAGAACGTGTGTAGCATTGTGTGTAAGTCTGAGGGACTCTTCTTGAGTGTGCGTTTGTATATGTGAACATATGTGAGTCAAAAGGACCATCCTCTAATCTGTGTGTGTGCGATTCTGAGGGGCTGTCCTCGTGTGGGTGTGTGCGATTCTGAGGGGCTGTCCTTGTGTGTGTGTGTGGGAGAGTCTGAGGGGCTGTCCTCGTGTGTGTGTGGGAGAGTCTGAGGGGCTGTCCTTGTGTGTGTGTGGGAGAGTCTGAGGGGCCGTCCTCATGTGTGTGTGCGATTCTGAGGGACCATCCTCATGTGAGTGTGTGCGATTCTGAGGGACTGTCCTTATGTGTGTGTGTGATTCTGAGGGACCATCCTTGTGTGTGTGTGTGTGTGTGTGTGTGTGCGATTCTGAGGGGCCGTCCTTGTGTGTGTGTGTGTGAGACTCTGAGGGACCATCCTCGCATGTGTGTGATTCTGAGGGACCATCCGTGTGTGTGTGTGCGATTCTGAGGGGCCGTCCTCGGGTGTGTGTGTGTGTGAGTCTCTACTCCCTTCATGTAAACCTTGGGCACTTCTCCCCATTATTACCTGTTCAAAGGAGATGAAAGATGAAGGGCTTTTTTAAAGAGAGAGCGGGTCTGCTAACTTTCCTTGTGACTAAAACTGAATTTTGACTCAATGTTTAATCGGGATTAAATTTTTGGCCAAAAATACTGAACAATGAAGCAGCTGATTTTAATTTAATGAGCATTAAAAAACTTTCTTTTTTTTTTAACATGCAGAAGTTTTAAGTGGCCCCAGACATTACCTTTGATTCTGCTTTGGGATTGATCCAATTACCAACAGGGCATGAACTGAAATATCAGCTTTAATTCAACTGCCTGACGGAGCATCCTGAGTGTGTATATATGCTGTAGTACGGTGGCGGATGGACACTGGCCCTGTGGGGTGGAGATGAAAGAGACCACATTCTGAAATGCGATAAAACCGTTCGCCACGGCAAGCCTGGAACGTCGTTGCCTTTGGAGGCCCTGGCTGTGGAGACAAAACACAGTTTAGTGCATGTTGAGGACACTCTCCCAGCCAAACCCTGCAGGATTTTCCGCTGCGTATGCTACGTCCCTCAACAAAGCTGAATTTTATCGGTTGCTGGCTGGGCACTTGGCGCTGTGTACTTGAATTAAGGGCCAATGGTTCTACCTGTACATCACTGTTTTACAAAACCTGCCCTGTGCTGTATCACAATATGTACTGTGTGGCGAACATCGCAGAAAGCCAGTGCGTGGCATTCTGGGAGGCCGCGGTGTGCGTTTTTCCCATGGCTTAGACGCGAGAGATAGTGCGACCCAGTGTGGGTTTCAGCCACGGGTGGTGGGCGGAGTCAATTGGCACCGGGAGGGACAAATGGGGAACCTAGAGGTCATGTCATTGGTTAGCTGGGTGGGTTGAGGATTTGACTGACAGGTGGGGTCGGGTGAGCAAGGTGCAGCGTTTGTGAAACTGAAGCCTAGACTGGGAGCCATGAACGCTAGGGTTGGCTAGGTGGTTCAAATAAAAGAGCTTACAGTTATTTACCCATGTCATCAGCTTAACAGGACTTTTAAAGGGCGCCTCAGAAAGTAAAATGTAAGGCCACAGCCTCAATGCTTTAATCTAAAAAAGTATCTCTTCTTATAAAACACCGCCACTTACAGTATCCGTGTCAAATAACTGATTCTGTTTTTACCTGCCTCTGCCATAAAGTTGTCACTCTTCGGAAGAGGCGAGCTGGTCTAATGTAACTAGACTTGTTATGCAGCAGAGTTTTCTGGATGAGATACCATCAGCATTGAAGTCAGCTGTGGAGAGGCCACTAGCACTCAACCAAAATGCAGCAGTATTGAGTTACTGTTTGCAGCTCTCTTGCTTCTCCATGTGGGCATTTACACTGATGCAATGAAGGTTGATGGCTGCATATCAGATCAGAATTCAAGTCAAATTATTCCATGACAGAGATCAAAGAAGAAGTTCTGTTGTGAAGAACGTATATTTATTAGTTTGGCCTAAGTACCCTCAAGCATCGGCAAATCTTTTTCAATTCTGAGCCCGCTTACATTCACAGGGCAACGGGACAATAAACAGGGCTAGGAATTGTGAGGTTCAGGATCCTATCTCTCTTCTGAGAGATAAGGTGCTATCACTCTATCTTGCACACAATCCCCAAAGACATCTCACTTTCCCACGATGTCTGTCTGCACTGATTCCCCTCCATGTCTTTTTCACACTTCCAGGATTGCCATCCCTCTCAGTCGAACACTGCGATCATACTATGCCCTTACCCTGTTGAGAGGACTATATTGCCATCACTGTTCGGTGCACATCGCAGGTGATGGAGACACGACCAGCATCCAAAACCGCCGTGTCTCCAGAGGACAGATGGTGGAATCAGGGTCAGAGTGAAATCAGAGAGCGGGTGTGTCAGGATAGAGGCCAGAGACAAAATAGCTTTTAAAGGCCAGCAGGTATAATATGACACCCAGGTGCTTAGATGTTCAGGTTGGGATCGATCCTCTGGCTTTCCTTCACCTCACGTCACGTATCCAAGACGACCTTGAATGCAATACCAATATGGATAAAATAATGTCCTTTTAAGTGACAATTACATTTCAACAACACATATTTTACTAAACAATAAACAATCAACAGCCTCTTCGTTTGGTGGACCTGAATGTGGCCTTGCTAACACTATCCATACAGAACTGTGGCAGTCCAATGCTAACTGATGAACGCATTCCTGTCCCTTCTCTACCACATTTACTAGCATGCCATCAATTTGAATTTTCACACATCACCCACGTAGTGTGTAGAGTGACAAGCACATTAGGGTAATGCTTTTTTTTTTGGATCAAACGTTTTACATTCATTCACGTAATGCTTTAAGTAAATATCTAAACGGGAGGATTTTGTAACTTTAAACCATAGTTGGGGAGTTTTTATCAGCCTCCTCCACCTGGGTTAATGTGAAGTTCAAAAACGCCCTTGATGGGCTCGGATCTTACTGTCAATAACCGGCCCGGAGGATAATAATCTCTCTAATGTGGGGCAGGGGTGCAGATACACAATGAAGCACGTTCATCCGTGTCAGGCTTCGCCACATAGACTGTCTCCTTTTTCAGCTCTGCTCTAATCCACAGCTGAGCTCTCCCAGGCTTTGTGGCCGTGGTTCTCTTTGTTGCAGCTAGCACAGGATTTTCCTCTTTTAATCACAAAGCCCTGTTTACTCAGAATTCCCTGGATGGGGACCTTCCAAATTCCACGCACCGCGGGGCTTTTACACAAAGAGGGGGAGAGAGAGACGACTGTTTTAAACATGTCTACATTTTTTTTTTTAAGTTTTGTTGCAACCCGTCTCCATCATACCTTTCAGTGGCAGAGACGTCCTCAGGGACACCACTAAAAGGGGAGATACATTTATACATCTTCTGCTGCTCTACCTAGTACATTATTGCACCCAAACCCTTTTCCTTGTTGTTAATAATAAAAATCATTTAATGGCCAGTGAACCTAGCCAACTGTTATTATACAAACTGTCATATTAAAATGATTTGTATTATGTCTGTGGCAGAACATCCTTTTCAGAAGAGAATGACTCACCTCATTCAAGGTACCGGTAGTGAATTATACAACCCCAAACCCAATCTTGCAGGCCTTTTTATTTTCAGAGATTTAAAACATTAAAATATGCTCTGGGAGTGAAAGAAAAGCTCCCTTTTTGTGTGCAAGTCTCACCTCTCTGAACACTTTGAAATGAACAGTCAGTATTAATGACATTCGGTAAAAAACTAAATATCGCATGCATATTGTTCCAGCAGACCATGCCAATGATAACAAATTGTAATTAAGGTGGGGATCTGCTAACTATGCTTTATTTAAGTCATAACAAAAGTATTCTCTCAATAGTTGCCTTTCGACAGGAAAAACTACATTTCATTCTGATCCTTACAGGGCCCTGTCAAACTGTAGCTCCCTCAAAGCTCATTAGGGCCTCAGAAAAATGTCTACCCACTGTTAACCATCTGTCGGTCATCATTTCTTCCAAATTCCACTCTTTACACACGATTTAAAGTACTTATTGCCTTCAAACGCTGTATTTAAGGACAGATAGAGAGCATATGTGTTCCAAAATGCTGTTCATAAGATGGTCAAGAGATGATTTTTGGCTTAGACATTGAGATACAAAACTGAAATAAAATGTAATTAAATGATTTAATGTCATGTTGGCTACACTTTTGTGTTTATTACACAGAGGTAAAGGACAAAATGTAAAATTAAGCATTCTCCTGCAGTGTTCCAGATGCAATAAAAGAATTTTGGGAGAACATTTTTACTCTTTTAGGAAAAGTCACAGTTGGATACCCTTGTGGAAAAGTCATTATTCCAGAAACCGCACTGTAACGTGTAAATTACCCAGCTTTCACAGAACCCATGTTAAATGTGTTAAAATCAGGATTCAAGGCCAATTAAGCTCCACTGTTCTAAAGAGGGAGAAAAAAAGTTCACATTCTGTTTGTTCTTCTAGAATGCCAATTCAGTATTTCATTGAATATAACACCATATTAATGATACAACTGTGGGACTGTAAGAATGAAAACAGAAAAAGACAAGTCCAGAGAATTAGAACGCAATTACTTAATAAGTACTATTGAACATTTCTAACATTATTCGAACCATAAATATATTGTATGTTCTTCTGTATCGCTGCTAATGGAGGATATCCAAATGTAACAGTAACTAAAATGCGGTTGTGCAGTTTAATTATACCAAGAGGAAGTTTTTGAGAAAAATTAAGTAGAAAGCCATGGATGAAAGTGGCGAATGATTGTAACCAGAGGAGAGACAGATGAAAGATTGGGTCAGAAAAGGCTAAAAAAAGGAATTTTTTAGGCATAGTTTCCCTAGAAAACATTCCCACCTGCTGGCCAAAATAAAGTATTGCAATTGGAACTTTTGTGCCAAGACCTTCAGCGCCCCATTCTGGATCACTGGCAAGCAAAGGTGGTTCCCATTCATAAAAGTTAAATCCTGAGGCTAAGCCAAACAAATTTGTGTTTTATATTTAATGGTCTAGCTAAGCAGACAAAAAGGTTGGAACCTGTTTTTATTTTCATTAGTTTGGACAGTACTAACTTTTAGTGTTCAGGCACGGTGAAAGGGAACATTTTTATTTTGAGACTCTTGGAATGGCTTTAAGTACAAAGATATAAAATGAACCAAATGAACTTGAACTCTTATAAATAAATAAAATGATAACATTTTACAATAACCAAAAAACTTTAAGAATGATAATGTAATGATATTGTAGTTTTAGTCAACTGGCCAATGCCCATCTTCACGATAATCTTCTCTTGACCTTGAGTTTCCGGATAATGAAAGTCTTCTTCCAACCATTAGAAAACGTTAATGGATTCATATAAACAGGATATTGCCGCAGGGGAAAAAGAGATAACGTTTTTAGCTTAAAACAGATGTTTTTAATAGGGTAGCTGTGCTCAGAGGGGAGTTTAGTAAATCGATAAGGCCAAAGTATCTCTGATAGGAGACCTGAGTTGCACTGGCCACCTCTAGACTATGGGTGGCGAATGTGGAGTACGTGTAAAGAAGGGGGCCTTGTTACATTTAATTTTTGAACATTGCCAATTTCATTTTTGGACATCTGGTCATTGCCAACTGGCTATTAAATTAAACAACAGGAGTAACAGTAATGAGCTAAACTATGACCATATGTCGTCAAAATAAAACATCTATTGCAAAATATTGATATGGCAACATTTTTCTTTTTTAATCTTTATTTTGATGTAGGAGGTAATAAACTAAGGAAGAGGTACTACTAATGTAGGAGGTAATAAACATAGCAGCCGGTAATGGCCAAAAAGCCCCGTTAGGTGGCAGGCCGCCTTTCTCTGCAGAGGGTTTCAGAGGCTTGCACTTGGTTCAGCGGGCATGCCCTGGAGACGTCAGCATCGTGCGGCGAGTGGCGCAGCATGCCGGGACGGAGAGCCTTGCGGCTCGATTGCAGATGGAATGCTAATGACGCGAATCTGCAGCCAGCGCCAGATTCCTGCCACGCTGACTCACTTGCGCGATTGGCTGCTCTCGATTTTCCCTCTGTCCTCTAACAAATGCATTAATTCTAAACATGTGCAGAGCCTTCGATTCCCATCTGGTGTTTGAGGGAGAAAAAAACAAGAAATCTAGTAATGTTTATATGTTCAGTTCAGGCTTGTTTACACCTCTCTTACCCCACTGAAGATAGATTTTTTGAATGCATGGCCGAAATAAACAACAAGGTCGCTGACGCTAGATAGATATAAGCACCGGTTTTCATTCGTTTTACATAACTGTGTGTGTGTGTGCTTCAAAAGCACCATCAAAACACTTATGACCTGACTGTTTCTATACATTTGCAGAGAAATTTGCAGACATGGTTTTATGATATATGGTCCCTAACCCTCCTCATTCACTCACACCTTCCGCGAAATCAAATTGTCCTCTGTGGTTCTGTGATTGAACAAACAATCGGGACACTGATGGAGTTCATCTTTTGTGTCACCTTTCACTCAGGATAGCCGGACTTGTGTTCGACCTTGAAGCTCCCCTCGATGCTGGGCATATAAACCCTTGCTCCCACAGTTAACATAACGGTCACTTCCTATATTATAGAAGAGAACCAAGTCATACCAGGGGCGGAAAGAGATCAAATTTATAAGAACAAAATGTAAATTAGCAAATATAAAGTAAAACTATTTTGTTCTTGGTCCAAAAGAAAACGGATTTGCCCTTTTTATACTGGCAGCTGCCTCATACGCCACAGTTTTTTAAAATGAAATATTATTTACACATTAGGTTTTGCATCTGCAATATGACCCAGTTATTGTGAAGTGTTTGGCAACCCTATTGTCAAACATTTACCCCGTCATGATTCTCCACTATTAAATACATGCTTACATTTCTTGGCACCTGAATACAATAATGCATATCAATACATTGTTAAAGGTGTTCACTATTGATAAAGAACATGCTGTGTTTGTGCAAGACAGGCATGCTTCCTGCAGGCGAGCAGGTCTCTACCGTCTGAGCCTCTCTACATCTGACATCCCAATCTGGTGCTTGGCACAAGCGTAGGCTGACCGAGGGATGTTTTACCTTCAAGGTCCATCCATCTCTGCTGCAAAGCATGCTGGCTCCCGTTCTGTGGGCTTAATAGCCACTGCTGATAGCCAGGTGGCTTTGGCCAAGGTGCACAGAAGATTAATGCAGGTTCTACACTTCAGTACTCAGACTTTGGTTTGTACTTATAATGTGTTTGGGTTGCCTCATCCAGCTCCATAAGAAGCCTACTCAATTATATTATTAGTAATATTACCACAAATAACAATAACAATGATTATTATTATCATAATAATAAAAAATATTATTGTATATCATTATTATTAGGGCCAACAAGTTTTTGTACCAATCTCTTTCCCCCACAGCAATTATGTTGTCAATTAACAGTGAGAAAAAGTCAGTTTAAAAAATATTGACTTGAAAAACAAAAGGTAAAACTTTTGCCCTCTTCTTATGAAACAACATCTTTAAAAAAGCTGCTCTGTGCACAAAGGTTTGAACTGAAAGACAGGACAGTAGTGCCTTTTAGTGAAGGAAACTCACTCACCGTTCTCCAGTTTCTTTAGGTCTTATCCCTGAGAAGTCAGGCCTTTGTCAGGGTACAGGAGGTAGTATTTCTCTTTTCCACTGTAGTTGTAGCTAGTGCCATCAAATGTTATCAAGTGTGGGTTCCTGAACTCCTGAAAATGGGCCTTAACCGGACAAAAAGAATCACAGAATATTCAAAATACAATCTCTATTTCAAACTATTTAAGAGATGTCATTCATTGAAAAAAAAAATAATAAAAAAACATTAAAAAAAATAAAAATTAAAAAATTAAAAAATAAATAAATAAATAAATAAACAAACTACCAAATGTTCACAGCTGCACAATCTGAAACTAGATTCAAGTCAACTGCATCAGAGGCAGTTCTGAGGCAGAGTGCATCACATAGTCGCAATGAGAGACATTGCATTAACTAGTAGTGGCAATAGTCTGACCATATAAACACCTGTAGAGTGGGGAGTCACAACATCGGTCCCGTTCCTGCCTCTGTAATTGTGCAGTCATAGCAACCTTGTGGGCCAACATACCTGGGACGACTGAAATGACAAAAACAGCATTTTTGTCACATACTACGTAACTGCTAAGCAGTACACTACGGGGAATTATTAAATACAGTCACCATTTTTAACTAAAATAGACACATTCCATACTGTAGTCAAGTAGTTATGTAGTCAAACTATTTTTTTAAATAAAAACTTTTTACCTAGAATTTTGCCAGTAATTATTCTATCAACGTTACTGAATCACGAATGATATACCTCTAAATCCGTTTTCTCGCGTAACGAGACTTGGAAGTACACATGCGCAGATTGAAATATCATGGACAGCGCTATTCGACTCCCGCGACCGCCTATTCAATTCATGTAGATATATATATATATACATATATATATATATATATATATTTTTTTTTTATGATGTACATTGATGAGCAGTTGTTTCTTCTTCTGCATCAGGGTCTGCATTTTGCGATCCTAATCACCGATTAGTTACTTTTAGGTTACATAATATATTTTTTTTTAAGCAAGATTGTTTTAACAGGAGGAGGAACTCATTTCAATAATGTATCTTGTCTGCACAATTGCTGCTTCGTTATTTTGTTTTTTGACGTTAAAATGGATTAAGCGAAGGAGATTATGTATGGACCTAAAAAGGCTGGATGGCAAAACAGTTCTCATCACTGGTAAGGTGTTTTATTTATTTTCAAGACCAGTGTAAATCATGCAACTACACAATGTTACTTCCGGAAACAGCAAAAAAAAAAAAAGAAAACGTCAAAATAAAAGTATCTCTTGGAGGATGTTAATATAATGAAGGACGCCTCTCAGAAACTTAAATATTATGTAATCATTTTATTTATAATTTGTTTTTTTACAATAACGCTATAAATATTTTAAATGATTTTTTGTAGACTATTGAAGGGAAACGCACTGCTAGGGCCGTATGGCACATACATATTGCTCTGTAGAAGGGGGGAAATTAGTGTAAAAAGTAAAACGGGGTAATAACATATTCAGCTGCACCCCTACTTTCCAGATTAACTGAGTTTAAACAATGAGATGTTGATCTCTCTCTCTCCCCCTCTCTCTCTCTAAAAAAGCCCTGTTGAAAGGTAACTGCGTCCAGAATATGATGGCTGCACTAAAAACAGTTCTGCACAGAATTCTGTTTAGAGGACTGGAGCTGCAAAGGATTCACTCAGGTCCAAATGGCTAGCTAAAAAAAAACAAAAAAAACAACTCTTGTGTAAATTACTAAAACAGGCATTGCTAGGTACCCAGCTTAACTAAATTAACTTTATTTCCCCTCCAGACCCGCGTTTGTCCGTTTCTGTTACAGGTGACTGTAAAGGTTACAATGTAGATGTACAGGGCAGGCTGGTTCTCAAAGAGATTGAAAAGTAGGCTACTTGAATAAGCCCAATTAACTAGCAACTGGCGCTAACGGAACACTCTGCTAATGTAGTATGACACAGACACCTTCAGAACCGTTGTTGATATTTAATTTATTATATATATATTATTATTATATAAATTAATTTAACCTGGTAACTTAAAGGTTTTCAGGACCATGGACAGCTTCTTTCTCAGCATTACAATAAGGAAATTATTGCTGCTAGATTGTCATTCAATTTTTTCCTTATATGGACACACGGAGTACTCTTAAAGTCATTTACTTTTACACAGTTTTCAGGTTTTTCTGCACAGAGCAATACCTGTGCCATATTGCAGATTGGGCTGCACTTTCGTTACCCAAACACCACCAGGTGAAGAAGTTTGTGGAATCTCAGTATTCACGTAGATGTGGGCCCAGGATAAAGTGGGCCGACTAGTCTTCCTATATTTCCCCCACAACTTACAATCTTACAAAGATTAGGCCTACATACCAACTCAAATTTTGAATGATTTGACATAATTCTGATTCAGCTCATTTTAGCTAGACATTAAAGAAATGTAGTGACATCGGTAGGTACAAAGTAATGTAATGATGCCGTCTCTTTAGGTCATAAAAAAAGTGATTGTAAGACTGAGCAAGCCCCAAAGCAAACTGACACATTAACCTGACCCTTTACCTTACATCACCTTACCTTACGCGTTAAACCATAAACCCCCTTTTTTCTCTTCCAAGGAGGAAATTCCGGAATTGGCAAAGAAACAGCCGTCGCCTTGGCACTGCGAGGAGCTCGGGTGATAATTGCCTGTCGGGATTTCGAGAAGGCTGAAAAAGCTGTTAGAGAAATAAAGACAAGAAGTCATAATCTGAACGTCCTCCACATGCATCTAGATCTGGCTAACATGAAATCCATCCGAGGGTTCTGTAAAGTGTTTCTACAAAAAGAGAAGAGGTTGGACGTCTTAATAAACAATGCAGGTTAGAACGCATATCAATGCAGGGGTTTTCAACTGGCCATTTGTACTTTATAAAAAATTGAGTTACTCTCTGTGTGTGGAAATTATGTTCATACAGTGCATCCAGAAAGTATTCTCAGCGTTTCATTTTTTCCACATTTTGTTATGTTCCAGCCTTATTCCAAAAGTGATTAAATTGATTATTTTCCCCAAAATGCTACAAACAATACCCCACAATGACAACGTGAAAAGTTTGTTGGAAATCTTTGAAAATTTATTAAAAATAAAAAACAAAAAAAAATCTCATGTACATAAGTATTCACAGCCTTTGCTCAATACTTTGTTGAAGCACCTTTGGCACCAATTACAGCCTCAAGTCTTTTTGAGTATGATGCTACAAGCTTTCTCCCATTCTTCTTCGCAGGACCTCTCAAGCTCCATCAGGTTGGTTGGGGAGCGTTGGTGCATAACCATTTTCAGATCTCTTCAGAGATGTTCAATCGGGTTCAAGTCTGGGCTCTGGCTGGGTCACTCAAGGACATTCACAGAGTTGTCCCATAGCCACTCCTTTCTTAGCTGTGTGCTTAGAGTCATTGTCCTGTTGGAAGATGAACCATCGCTCCAGTTTGAGGTCCAGAGCGCTCTGGAGCAGGTTTTCATCAAGGATGTCTCTGTACATTAATGCATTCATCTTTCCCTCGATCCTGACTAGTCTCCCAGTTCCTGCCGCTGAAAAACATTCCCACAGCATGATGCTGCCACCACCATGCTTCACTGTAGGGATGGTATTGGCCAGGTGATGAGCGGTGCCTGTTTTCCTCCAGACATGACGCTTGCCATTCAGGCCAAAGAGTTCAATCTTTGTTTCTCATGGTCTGAGATTCCTTCAGGTGACTTTTGGCAAACTCCAGGTGGGCTGTCATGTGCCTTTTACTGAGGAGTGGCTTCCGTCTGGCCACTCTACCATACAGGCCTGATTGGTGGAGTGC
>JAOYSI010001345.1:0-12357 GCA_025775065.1 Hiodon alosoides | reverse complement strand
TCACTGAGGCACCAGGATCACTGAGGTATTGAGGCACACGGCGCACTGAGGTACTGTGCGGTACTGAGGCACTGTGAAGCACTGAGGCACCAGAATCACCAAGGTACTGAGGCACCATGAGCACTGAGGTACTGTGAGGTACAGAGGCACCGTGAGCACTGAGGTAAGCAGACAGCACACACTGAGGCACAAATGTGACACAACCCGGGGGTTGGAATTAAGAAAATGAAGGTCTCAGCGAGGGCCAGTGAGTTTTGTTTCCCTGTAGGGTATAGATCCTGACTATAAATATATTCATATTCAGTTACTTTCATTTGGTGCATATTCAGAACAAACTGTAACTACCACGTACGAGGACTGGATTATAACAGCCGTTGCAGCTGCTGAGAGATTTGCAGGAAGGATGCCACGTCCTGCCTCACGTCCAACAGCGTCCATATTTGCACGCTGATTCGCTACATTCAGTGGAGTAATCTCATTTAGAAAAGCTTGCAAAGATTTTGTATTACAAACTAGCTAAATTGCCCATCCCGCACAGCCCAGGATCACATGACCAGAGCAAGGTTGCTCCCAATTACATTCTGCACCTCGCAGCCCAACTGAACAGGAAGTCTCAGTGAGCCGGTAAACGGAGCCAACAGCAAATAAGGAAAAAGGGGAGACTTTCTCCACCTGCGCCTCCTGGTTTGATTCCTATTCCACGGAAGACAAAACTAAGAAAGACGTTTGAGAGACAAATCAAATCTTCCCTCTCCGTAAACCTCTGCTTGAAGTCATTTCCACGCTTCAGAGTTTGTTTAGTTTTTCTTTTCCTCCATTAGACAGGAAGTATGAATTCGAATTGGGAGCGACTCCACAAAAGCGGCTGGCTAATTACCGCTCGACGTCTGTCGAACACAACGCGCGGCGCGGCGTGCTGTGCGCGTAGCACCCACCGCCGTGAATGTCACAGCGTCTCCCTGAGGAGCGTGCGGATGGCTTCCCCACGCAGACGACGCTTCAGATCAATAATTCACTTTGGCTCTAATGCCGTAATTCTCCGCGGCAAAACCAACAGCAGCTACCGATCTGCCCTGACTACACAGGGCTTTGAGGAAGGAGAGCATGCCACAGGAAATGAAGGAAGGACACAGAAATACACAGTAGTGTGGATTTCTCATACGTGGCGGTGGGAGTGGAGCTCAATAGTTTTCTTTTCAAAATAAAGCAGAATTTATGACGCGACTGGTTAAAAAAAAAAACTTTTAAAGTTTCAGTTCTGGAAACCCGGGCTCTCGGTTTCACAGGCGTCCACCTCAGTGTTCTCAACAGTGAAACAAACATGAAGAAGGTAAACTGAAGCTCAGTCGATCGTTGACGCACAGGGAGCACGTATGTTCAACGCGGCCGTAGCTTACCTGGTGAAACTCCCTCTGCTGCTGGACGGCTGCCACATCGCCCCCTATGGGCAGCTGCTCGGACAACTCCTCGTCCTTCAGCGTTAGCCAGTCGATTACCTCCTGCAAGGTGAGCTGCAACTTCCCGCTGCTGTCTGAGAAGGCCTCCAGACGCGTCCTGCGGACAAACGGAGCAAACCGGGTTAGACTCCATTGCCCTTAAACCCTCTGCCCCAAATTTAAAGCGGGTCTCTTGCGGACAAACGGCGCCACCCGGCTCAGTCTCCATTACCCTTAAACCCTCCACCCCAAATTTAAAGCGGGTCTCCTGCAGACAAATGGCACAAACCAGGTCAGTCTCCATCAACCATAAACGCCCAACCTCCACCTCCACCCACAAAAATGTTCTAATCAGACAGATTAGGCATATTTTTGATCCCACAGTTTTGCATTAAGTGATGCTCACACCAGGGTTTCCTCTGCAAAATGTTGTAATAACAGCCGTACCGTTTCCCTTGGTTGGAGGGTGGGCATTGGCGTTGGAGAAACAAGGTGTTTGGAGTTCGGAGTTCCATATGCATTCGTACAGCTAACGTTGAATTCAGTACACCGTCTTTTCAGCTAACACACGAGAGTCCCCGGTCGGGAAATCCAGTATGAACAAATGCATATACACCACACGGTTGCCAGTGTTGTGTACTGTAATGTGCCATGCACAAGACAAAAAAAATCTATAATACCCCATGCCCACATAGCCCCAAATAGCTCATACCCAGTAAGATAAACAGCCAGGCCGGAACACAGATTAATCTATGGACCCTGCTGTGACATCAGCACCAACAGTAAAAGGGGTGCCACGTACCGCGTGAAGAGACTCAGGGCATGTTTGAGGTCCCAATGATGTGAGCTGGAGATGGGCTCACTGCTGTGACCGGACCATCAGAGCTGCCTGCTGCTCAAACCGAGCCCCCTCTCGGTCCCAACCCCCAGCGTGGGGAAGCACATTATGGGTTCGACGAAGCCGCCTTTCGCCGGGCTGGAAGCCCAGACCCCCCCCCCCCCCCCAGAGAGGGAGCCAGATGCGAGCGTGACGCACAGGAGGAATCCGGGCTATTTCACTCACACAGCAGAATTGCCATTACAGTCTCAATAGCTTGTTCACACCAGCCAACAGTTTGGTGCAGGCTTCCTGGTAGGACAGGTGAGGACAACGCGGGCGAAGGAAACGCCAGGGAACCACAGCAGTGGGAATCTAGCACGCTGATGGATAGCCATCTAGCGAATGCTAGTTCCATATGAGTGTTCACTCAATGCTGGTAGCTGATATTAAGGATATATAAAGAGACCTGACATTTTTCCCAGAATACTTAGCTATTTGCTTTGCCTGGCTGTTGACCTTGGTGTGTCTGTGTTACTCTACATCCCATAATTTACACTCCGATACCTCTGGTACCCAGCAGGGCCCAACTCTGGCATCCTTCAGTTTCGCTCGTCGATTACTGTTGTTTTTTTATGAGCATAAAACAATGAACAATTGTTGAACAATTGAATGAAAGGTCAGAGAATTTGTCAATCTGGAGTGGCTGTGAAATCTCTCTTTCACCGAGGGCCATCAATCGACCACTCAGCGACCGACAAGTTGCTGATTAGGCCCATGTTACTGCAGGGGCGGAGCAGAGACTCTATGCTCTTTGTTGGCTGTCTTTATGCTTAATTTCAGCATGCTCGAGGACTAATCAGGGATTCTTCGCCTGAGACAGCCGAGGCTGGCGGCGTAATGGAAGTAGTGGGGTGGCGAAGGAGGGAGGGGATGGACTGTGTGTGTGTGTGTGTGTGTGTGTGTGTGTGTGTGTCAGCGAGTGTCTGTGTGCGAGTGTGTGGATGTGAGTGTGAGTCTGTGTACGAGTGTGTGGATGTGAGCGTGTGTCTGTGTGTGAGTGTGTGTCTGTGTGCGAGTGTGTGGATGTGTGGATGTGAGTGTGTGCGAGTGTGTGTGTGTGTGTGTGTGTGTGTGTGTGTGTGTGTGTGTCAGCAAGTGTCTGTGTGCGAGTGTGTGGATGTGAGTGTGAGTCTGTGTGCGAGTGTGTGGATGTGAGCGTGTGTCTGTGTGTGAGTGTGTGTGTCTATGTCAGCGAGTGTCTGTGTGCGAGTGTATGGATGTGTGGATGTGAGTGTGTGCGAGTGTGTGGATGTGAGTGTGTGTCTGTGAGCGAGTGTGTGGATGTGTGTGAGTGTGTGTCTGTGTGCGAGTGTGTGTCTGTGTGCAAGTGTCTGTATGCGAGTGTGTGTCTGTGTGCGAGTGTGTGGATGTGTGCGAGTGTGTGGTTGTGAGTGTGTGTCTGTGTATGAGCGTGTGTCTGTGTGCGAGTGTGTGGATGTGAGTGTGTGTCTGTGCGAGTTTGTGGATGTGAGCGTGTGTCCTTGAGTGTGTGGATGTGAGCATGTGTCTGTGTGCGAGTGTGTGGTTGTGAGCGTGTGTCTGTGTGTGAGTGTGTGTCTGTGTGGATGTGAGTGTGTGTCTGTGTGCGAGTGTGTGGATGTGAGTGTGTGTCTGTGAGCGAGTGTGTGTCTGTGAGTGTGTGGATGTGAGCGTGTGGATGGGAGCGTGTGTCTGTGTGTGAGTGTGTATCTGTGTGCGAGTGTGTGGATGTAAGTGTGTGTGAGTGTGTGGATGTGAGTGTGTGTCTGTGTGCGAGTGAGTGGATATGAGTGTGTGTGAGTGTGTGGATGTGAGTGTGTGTGTGTCTGTGTGCGAGTGTGTGGATGTGAGTGTGTGCGAGTGTGTGGATGTGAGTGTGTCTGTGTGCGAGTGTGTGGATGTGAGTGTGTGCGAGTGTGTAGATGTGAGTGTGTGTGAGTGTGTGGATGTGAGTGTGTGTGTGTCTGTGTGCGAGTGTGTGGATGTGAGTGTGTGTGTGTCTTTGTGCGAGTGTGTGTCTGTGTGCGAGTGTGTGGATGTGAGTGTGTGCGAGTGTGTGGATGTGAGTGTGTGTCTGTGTGCGAGTGTGTGCCTGTGTGCGAGTGTGTGCCTGTGTGCGAGTGTGTGGATGTGAGTGTGTGCGAGTGTGTGAATGTGAGTATGTGTGAGTGTGTGAGTGTGTGGATGTGAGTGTGTGTGTGTGTGTGTGTGTGTGTGTGGATGTGTCTGTGTGCGACTGTGTTTGAGTGTGTGTGTCTGTGTGTGAGTGTGTGTGAGTGTGTGTCTGTGTGTGAGTGTGTGTGAGTGTGTGTCTGTGTTTGAGTTTGTGTCTGTGTGCGAGTGTGTGTCTGTGTGCGAGTGTGTGTCTGTGTGTGTGGATGTGAGTGTGTGTCTGTGTGCGAGTGTGTGTCTGTGTGCGAGTGTGTGTCTGTGTGTCTGTGTGCGCCTCGCCTTTCCGGCGGTACTACAGTGACAGGCTCTGCTGGTCAGGGGCTCCCTCTCATTTCGAGGCTGGCTGTGAGCGTGGCAGCCAGTCAGTCCTTCCCAGTGACCTCTGCAGAGCCCAGGGGCTGTGGGGCTTCACAACAGCAGAAGCCAAGACTGACAAGGTTTGCCAACCGGGCACAAGTCACGGAACCACAAAGCAGAATTTCCCTCCCAGCAACATTTTCTATAGGACAGTATGGGCGACGTTTTTTTCAGTTCAACATCAGGGTTGATCTCAATGCATTTTCTTCGTTCTACCTGAAGCAATTATGACAGATGTGTCAAATCTATGGTTTCAGTCTAAATTCGTCAGACAAACAATTAGGAGAGTCTGCAGCGGTCTCGTCACGGTTCAGCGGTTAATTAACGTAGATGAAACAAGCCACGCTTATTGCTAATTGCTAATTACGTTGTTTCACAAAAAGAAGTAGCATTCTCTACGGGTCACCTGCCTTCAAACAGAGGACTTTGCATCTGTGCCACTAAGAGGGCAACACATGGCATGTGTTCATGAGAAGAAGACAAATTACAGATATAAAAGGCATTATTATAGTTATTATTGTGCCCATCATCATCATCATCAATGGGGGTGTATACTCTAAAAGCATACGGCAATTTATTTTTTTCTAAAAATAGTTTTAATGGATATTTACTGCACCCCAATTTACTTGCCTGCTCAAAGGGCAAAAATGACAAGTGATTTATACATTTGTTAGCTTACGACAATTGATTTTTTTTCAAAAAATTCAGCTAAAGGCGCACTAAACTGCTACCGCGTGCTAAACTGACTTATAGTGAACATTTATACTGTGCCTATGAATACGGATAAGTCCCAATGTTTAGCACAGGCACTCGCGTCATGTCCAAGACCCTCAGAATTTCATCACATTTCATCTGGATGAAGTAAAACTCCCAGGCTAACCACCAGATGTTATTGGGAGAAGCAACCTGCTCTGGTGCCATGTGTAAATGTGTAAATCACTTGTCATTTCTGCCCTTGAGTGGGCAAGTAAATTGGGGTGCAGATGTAAATATCCATTACTAATAACCTCCAGCTAAACGAACCATCAGCGGACTCCGCTGTTATAAGACATTAAAATTCCTTTGGCTTCAGTGAGGAGAAAAAGTAACAAAAGCACACGTGTTAAGTAGGAACCTAAAAGGGAAATCAAATTGGCTCCGAACACTAAAGTAAACAATCATTTAAATAATGAGGTGTTTATGGCTGTTTAAGCTGTGACACAAGTCTACACATTACATAACGTCACTTAAGTTTCCGAAAGGATGTGCAGAATAAAAACTGACAATAGCGAAATTTCAAATGGCAAACAGCAGGAAATTTGTATATCGTTTGTTATTTTGGTTAAAAAAAAAATAGATAAAAAATATTCATGGGTTTACTGAAATAACAAAGCTAAAAATAAAAAGCTAAATGTGGCCCAGAGCGAAACAGCGTCGGGTAGGAGGGAAGATGCCTCAACAGTCGGAGCGTCTTTATAATTGTCCTTGAGCAACGCACGGAGGGCGATAAGCCAGATCCCCCCCGGGTTACGCATCTCTCGGCAGATGTTAGCCGGGCCGTCCGCACGGAGCACGCTAAAGCACGAGATAAACGGCGGTGAGCTGTCTTAAACCGCACACACCAGCAGAGATGCAAGCCCAGCCGCAGTGTCTCGTGATGAACGACCCGTCTTCCATTCGCAGACCGCACATAGAAATTCTGAGGGTATCGCTTCCGACGACCCCCTTGTAGTGACCCCATCTTTTAACCCATGTAGTAGCCCCCGTTTTAAAATCATCCCAGTTCTCTCGAGAGTGTCCGAAAGTTAAAGCTGTTTGCCAGCCCTGGCAAAAGATTATTCTAAATATAAACCAGGCTACAGCGACATGTCCATTTTCCTTATTGGACAGAAATCTTCATTTTAAATCTGTCTTGAAGACGCACAAGCCCATGCAGACACAGCACGAGTCATTAACAGCCACCATAAGATGAAAGAGCGACTGTCACCATATTGCGGAGATTGTAGAAAGCCCCTGTGTATGACAGAAACAAACTGACTTAGAATGTCAAAGTGAGCCGTTCAAAAAAGAACCCGTCTTCAATAAGATAGAAAATGCAGCCGTTCACAGCAAGCAATAAAAGTAAGCATTATTTTCAAGGACAGAAAAAGCATCCACATGACCTTTATCACACACAAGGTCCGCCTCAGCACTTTTTACTCCAGGTGAACATTGTGGCGAGCTGTTTTTGGTGAGCTACGGGGATAAATAATGCAATTTAATATAGCTCCCCTGGAAAAAACGACTCATTTGTAAGGACCTGGGGTTGGCTCAGTAAGCGCGTAGAAAAGCGTTGTGTACAGTGGTCCACACAACGACATGGCGCCCTCCCTCCAAGAGAGAATGGAGCTCTGTGAGAGGATGGGATGGGGTGGGGGGGGGGGGGGGGCGGAGGTTGTGGCCCACACCCAGCTGCACGGCCGAGGCAGGGGGACCTGCCACCCGGGACATTCCAGTGATGCCGACATCCTCTGGCAACAACCACCCATCACTCCAACCCACCCCACGCTGAATTCCCAGCATTCCATTATTCAGAAGAGGAACACATGATTAGCCTCTCTGTCATAGGCAACAGAAGGATAGCGTTTTTTTTCTTGGCACACGGCGGAATAACACAAGGTTGGCAAACAAAAGGGTGACTAACGCAAGGGTGGCTAACACATGAGTGGATAACACAAGTGTAGCTAACATAAGGGTGGCTTACACGAATGTAGCTAACACAAGTCTAGCTAGCACAAGTGCAGCTAATACAAGTGTGGCTTACACAAAGGTGGGTAACACAAAGATAGATGTGTCACAAAGGGTGAATAACACAAGGGCAGCAAACACAAGTGTGGCTCACACAAATGTAGCTAAAACATGGGTGGATAACCCAAGAGTGGCATCCACAAGAATAGATAACACGACTGTAGCTAGCATAAGGGTGGATCACACGAGCGTGGATAACAAAGGGTGGATAACAAAGGGTGGATAACAAAGGGTGGATTACACAAGTGCAGCTAACACAAATGCGGCTTACACGAATGTAGCTAACACAAGGGTGGATAACAGAAGGGTGGCTTCCACAAGAGTGGATAACACAAGTGCAGCTAGCATAACGGTGGATCACACGAGGGTGGATAACAAAGGGTGGATAAAACAAGGAAGGCTAACACAAGGCTGGATAATGCATAGGAATACACTGCGTAGTACAGTCAGGATCACAGGTGAAATATAGATGCTGTCATTTAAGAGCTTGACAAAAGCACTCACTCATTACGTAACAGCTTGAATGCGTTGGAGAAAAGAGATTCAACCCAAACCAGCGTCTCACCTGATGTTGTGGGACTTGCGCTTGATTTCAGTCCAGCACAGGTTCATCCTGCCGTCGCCGGGCAGCCTTCCCCGCCCACCGCCCTCTGCTCCCGCCTCCTGCCTGTCACAGTGGTCCTCCGTCCCCGGCCTGAGCGCACAGTGACATCGCGGCCACGGGGGCCGTCCTCCCGAAGCTGCAGGGAACACCCATACATGCACGCACGCATATAGGCATGCACGCGCATACAAACAGACACACATGCGCGCCCATACAGGCACACAAAAGCACACACACACACACAGAGGTGGGCTCAGTGCGGAGGACCAGAAGTAGCCTGCATTTTAGCCATTCCACATTGAACGAGCAAACTAACAATACTCGCACCCTCCAATGTAGCCTTTGTTGTGCCAATACAAGGACAGTACACTAACACCGAGAGTTCTCAGCGCTTTCCACATTGGAAGTGTGCCGAGTACACTTGGAACTGTTCAAGTCCCTTACACATCACACACCTGCAGGTGTATTGAGAACACAAGAAAATCACATTCACAGATTGCAATACGTTTCTGGTTTTGATGTAGGCTCAGCATGGTTTTTTGCTCTGCAACGTTCTGCGGTGGTGTTAAAGCCCAACTCTTTTGGAAAACACTTTGGTGTTTTTTTTTATGGGAACCAGCCCAGATTTCAAGAAGAGCCTCGATCTCTTTCAAACTCTTTTCAAACCGTTCGCCATGTTTGCTGTTCTTTGCGATCACTTGAAACGCAACAAGGAATCTGATTGAGTCTTTCGTACACTGGATGTTCACAACTGAGCTGTGAACATTTTTCTTTCACGCTGAAGCAAAAAATAAGTGAACCTTCCCCAGAACGGATGCAACCACGTCGTGACCATCCCTCACATGGCCTCGGTATTTAATTCCCGGGACCGTTTCGAGCTTTCACACTTAAGGGGAAACGTTCTGAATTGAAACGAAATGGGATTTCAGCCAAGTGTAAATGTCCCCCTAGACCATAATGGACCTTGTTGAGTAGAAGGAATCTCATTTGTACCCGTATATATATATGCGCAAGAACACAAAGCACGTCTGACGGACAGATGGACAAGCGGGTGCAGATCTCAACGGTTCCTCATCCTCCATACCAACAGCTCCTCCTCTTAGCCCCCGAGGAACAGGATAAGTGACAGATTGTTAGGAGCCCGAGCGGTCGAGTATTTCGCCCCATGGGCGCAAATGTCACAGACACAGTTGACTTTTTTTTGTGGGGGTGGCAGCCTCTCTTTGTGCCCGCTCGCTGGGTGCTTCAGCTCCCTCGTCTTTAAATGCCATCGTCCCAGTGCCATCGACTTTACCCCCCCACCCTTAAAACATCCCACCAGCATCCCACCCTCTAGACAGCAACCCAGATACAGTAACAACATTTTGAGATGAGCAAAACAGCCTGATTGCTTGGAATAACTACGCAGCACTAACGCTTTGAGACAGAATTCTGCAAAAATGTGCTATAACAAAGCACAATTTGATAGATTGATTATTTAATTTATTCAACTTCATTCAACTATGAATATTGTGGAGTAGGAAACTCTTATTAAACGAGATAAGGCAAAAAACCCACAGTGAAATCACCCCTTGCTTCTCTTCATCCCGATCCTAAGGAAGAGAGCGAGGCAGCTAGTCACATCCCACTCACCCCAGAGCGGCAAAGAAGCCTTTTCATTCTCATAGATACGAGATCCTGGCAGCGCCTGACTTCATTACCCCACAAGCTAGTAACGTGCTAATTTGAATATACTGTGCATGAACTTACAGGAACCGAGTAGCCAAACATATGCAGAATGTTCACGTGTTGTATATATTTAACTATTGCTACGTAACGTACGTGCATGCCTATGAGTTTTTACATCTCTTCTGTAACTCACCCTGGTGTCAGCCAAATAAACACATTTTAAACATATAGATGTAATATATTTTATAAAATCGATTAAAAACATATATAATTCAAAATATTAAACCAAAATATTATACATTTGATGCGCACTGAGTCTGACGAAAGTACGGCTTGCGTCAACCAAGCCTGTAAAGTCCTACAGAAATGAAAGACACAAGTCAGACACTGTCCACGTTAAGATTTTTTTGCCACACTAACATTGCGTTTCCATTAGCATGACAGCAATTATAACTATAAAAACAGGTAAACCCACTCCACTGACGTAAATACTGTATGTCTCTGCTCCATTCCGTAAAAAACCTGACCAGCTCATAAAATATACACATAACAATCTTTAGTAAGCATGAGCACACATTCTACAAACCCCTAAGAGGATAAAAGGAAGATAAGCACAAGAAATTACAGAAGTCTTTTTTCCCCTCAATGTTTATCTGCAGTAAACAGCCGGCTCTTTGGCTCAATGTGTTTTTCCTCGGTCGTTGCTGTTGTTGTTGTTACCTTTAACAGTGCAGTCACTGCAACAACGGCCATGAGGATAATGGATCCCCACCGGACCAAAACCCTTACCTGAGCCAAACGACCTTTGCTATCCCGGCGAGGAAGCCACAGCGGGTTATCTGTCGTTGTAAACCAGGATTTCCCCCAACACCTGTGGGTCGGCCGTCGCTCGGAGTCATCTGGCGCAAGCTGTCCCTGTTTTCATGTTTGGGGACGGGGGGAAGAATCTGGGATGGCGTACAACTGCGGCGGCGCCCCCCTTTTCAAAGACGAGCATTGTCCTCAGCATTCCGCTTCACACCAACTTTCCAGAGGAGATGCTAGGGCCCACATCCCCAAGCCCCTGGAGAAAAGGTCACCACCCAAACAGCCCGCCCCCTCTTTCTGCATTTCAGCCCGGCACCAACTCAACACAGCGAAACCAAACAAAAAGAAGCAGTGTGTTTGCCAGATAACCAGACTCACGGCAGGTGGAATGTTAGCGACCTATATACGGGCCGTTCTTTTTTTTTACCATATTGCAAAATATATAGCTTCTTGTGCATATCTTAGTTTCTTCCTCTTAGGCAATAGTGGATAAAGCCACATCCTGTATGCGCTACACTATAGATATATTTTGGAATTGTGTCAGTTATTCGCTTTTTCAAGTACATAATTTTATGCGTACTGCATTTTACGAGGAGTTTGACAGGATGCCATAAACTACATTAATTACTTTTCAGTGACAAAACAGCGAATCAATATACAAACCTGTTGAGCTCATGAATATGGATGCTGTAATCTTGTTGTCATTTTTTTGTCAAGTGCTCTGTGCTTTTAAATTAGCCATCCATTAGCACGAATAGTCGTCACCCCGGGAAGGCCACTTCTCAACAGCAGAGAGATTTTATTTTTCAAAGCTCGTTTCAATGCTCTCCACCTCAGAAAAACCATTGAAAAAAACACGTTCCTCAGATCTGTATGCTGGTCGTGGTGTTGAGGGGGAAAAGCAAAAAGCCAAACATCCAACACGCACCCAGACACAAATCGACCGATGAACGCTTCTCCCCCTGCATGAACCCTCTGAGATCTTGGGGGAGCTGGCCGGGGACAAGGATCTGTGAGAGCGCCCTTCAGCTACTCTGACTCCTGGGATAAAAAAAGAACAAAAAAAACATGATTACCTGCTCTTGTAAAAGGTGACGTATCTGTGCCCAGACCGACAAGGCAGCGCCCTAACAGGCGAAGACGCGGCCGTCTTCAGCAGTGGCTTCTGGCAGGCTGTGGGAATGAAGACCTGAGAGAGGACCCTTCTGTTGAAAGACACACCCTGCGAGTGGGATCTTTCACGGGCAGTTGCACATTAACCCCTTTTGAAAGTGCTAAATCAGTATAAAGCACTCATTTAAATAATTTTACTCCTCGGCCTTAAATCTTGAGAATATAAATTAGATATACATTTTTTTAAAATTGGCAACCAACGACCGTTCCATGTTACCAGCTAGACTGTTTCAGAAGTGGTCCAAAAGCCGTTTAGCACCAAGAAACTGACAAGATCGTTCCAATGATTGCACAATATCGATGTGACAAAAAAACTGTGCAAATATATATTTAACATTTAGTGTTATATTAATGTTATATAGTGTTTTTTTATATATATTTAAGGTTAATCACTACGAATTTCTTGTGTTCACATTAAAACGCAACAAATTGTTATGCCCTTCACTGAAATGTTAGTCACGTGTAGGTACTGCTTAAGCGTAATTTATTAATTTATTATTTAATTTTATAAATTT
>JAOYSI010001344.1:1546-17224 GCA_025775065.1 Hiodon alosoides | reverse complement strand
GTGTCTAAATGTGACCGTAAGTGTTTGTGTCTGCTCCAGACTGTGAGATGCTGTGTCTAAATGTGACCGTAAGTGTTCGTATTGCAACATGATCTAGTGCGCCGTAAAACGAGACCGCGAGTCTTCGTAGCCTAAATGTGCCGATTGGCCATCGACATGGCCGTGTTTGTATACGCTAGCAGATGTGTTTGCGGATGTGTGTTCTAGCCTCAATGGTGTGTGTGTCTGTTTGTGTGTGTGTGTGTGTGTGGTTAGGCAAAACATGTTGAGTCACGTTAAGCCAACAATACTGTGGAGAAATTTGCAGCTGAATAGTAACATGTAGTGATAACAGGAAAATCATCATAAAAACTTCAACAGCACAATAGATAAGCGTTTATAAAAACTTCAATAGCACATTAGATCAGTGTATTTTTATCTCAATCATGTGACTTGGCCACCTGCAGGGAAGGACTCTATATCTCTCTCTGTACCAGAACTCCATGTTACTTATCAACGTGTGCTACTAGGAAACGTAGAGGGATTCAAAGAGCTGAAATGCACTGAAGCAGATAAGATGACGGCCCCGTGGGGTTGGTAAAATGAAAATGTTGTAGTAGAGTCCAGACAGTGATGAAGTGAAGAAGACGGTGGACATGTTGTGCCCACGCTTTCCGTCTGGCTCACCTGCCGTTCTCTTCGCCTCCCCTAGCTGTGCACCGAGCTCCGGGGCGAGTTTGTGGGTCCGGCCTGTGACCACCACGGGCCCTTCATCCCCGACGTTCTCTTCTGGTCCATCATCCTCTTCTTCACCACCTTCTTCCTCTCCTCCTTCCTCAAGCAGTTCAAGACCAAGCGCTACTTCCCCACCAAGGTGCCCAGCTTCTTAACCTGGTATACGTATGGGCCCGGAATTCGCTCTGGACAGTGTCGTCACCCGCCAGGGTCCTGCTCGCCCATACACGCATGCACGCACACTGTGTCGTCACCCGCCAGGGTCCTGCTCACGCACACAGTGTCGTCACCCGCCAGGGTCCTGCTCACGCACACAGTGTCGTCACCCGCCAGGGTCCTGCTCGCCCATACACGCATGCACGCACACAGTGTCGTCACCCGCCAGGGTCCTGCTCGCCCATACACACTGTGACGTCACCCGCCAGGGTCCTGCTCGCCCATACACACTGTGACGTCACCCTCCAGGGTCCTGCTCGCCCATACACACTGTGACGTCACCCTCCAGGGTCCTGCTCGCCCACGCACACGGTGACGTGTCGGGACAGAAGGAGAGCCGTGGTATTGGAGACAGGACTGACTTGCGCCTCTCCCCCTGCAGGTCCGTTCCACCATCAGCGACTTTGCCGTGTTCCTCACCATCATGATCATGGTTCTGGTGGATTACCTGGTGGGTATCCCCTCCCCCAAGCTGAACGTCCCCGACCGCTTTGAGGTAGGTGCAGGCCTTAAGGGTGTTGGGGTTGAGTCTTCCTTTGGGGGTTGGCTAGTGAAAGGCATGTGTGTATTTAGCTTGAGCGCATTTGTGAATCATATCATGACTCAAGGCATATCATGACTCAAGGCTGTAAAGTCAAAATCGCAGTTTGATAGCTGGGTGTTGCATAATATAGACCTAGAATGCACAGGCACTGTTCTTTTTGGTGCATGTTGTAAAATGTGTGTGCATGTGCGTGTGCGTGTACAGCCCACATCTAAGCACCGTGGCTGGCTGATCTCGCCCCTGGGCGACAACCCCTGGTGGACGCTGCTGGCGGCGGCCATTCCGGCTCTGCTCTGCACCATCCTAATCTTCATGGACCAGCAGATCACCGCCGTCATCATCAACCGCAAGGAGCACAAACTGAAGGTGAGCTACGACCGCTACGTCGCTACGCGAGAGCGTGGACACAAACCGGGGCCAGGGGAAAACGCAGCTGGACTCGACCTTTTTAAAATATCGACCCTCTTTTCTTTCAGTCCTCTGAGTTAGTCCCGTCTGCAGGTCCTCGTTGGTGTCGGTACACTTTCCGTGATTTTCCAATCGGGGCATCATTCTCGTTTTGGGCCTCACTTTAAAAGAAGAAATAAAAATAATAATAAGAGTCACTTAAAAAATGTGGCCTGATCGACGCGGGCAATGCACTGTTTTCTGAGAGCAGCGCTGGTGCTGTATCCCCTGCAGAAAGGCTGTGGGTACCATCTGGACCTGCTGGTGGTGTCAGTGATGCTGGGCGTGTGCTCTGTGATGGGGCTGCCCTGGTTCGTGGCCGCCACCGTCCTCTCCATCTCCCACGTCAACAGCCTGAAGGTGGAGTCGGAGTGCTCGGCCCCTGGAGAACAGCCCAAGTTCCTGGGTATCCGCGAGCAACGGGTGACGGGCCTCCTGATCTTCATCCTCATGGGCCTGTCCGTCTTCATGACCTCCGTGCTGAAGGTGCGGAAGGACACCAGTCCTCACTTTTATCAACATTCCCATTCAAAGACCTTAATGAAAGACCCCAGAGTTGGTATTAACGTGTGTGTGTTCCCTTTCCAGTTTATCCCTATGCCAGTCCTGTACGGGGTCTTTCTGTACATGGGTGTGTCTTCCTTGAAAGGCATTCAGGTAAGGACTCGGAGCGGGGGCGCTGGGCGGGCCACACCTCACCCGGCCTTGCTTCTTGCTTTTTAGTTCTTCGACCGGATCAAGCCCGTCTGTAGCCGTGATTCGCTGTTATTTATTCGGTGGGCGGGGTTTGAATTTTTAGTTCGGCCGGATCAAGCCCGTCTGTAGCCGTGATTCGCTGTTATTTATTCGGTGGGCGGGGTTTGAATTTTTAGTTCGACCGGATCAAGCCCATCTGTAGCCGTGATTCGCTGTTATTTATTCGGTGGGCGGGGTTTGAATTTTTAGTTTTTCGACCGGATCAAGCTGTTCGGCATGCCCTCCAAGCACCAGCCTGACCTGATCTACCTTCGGTACGTCCCGCTGTGGAAGGTGCACGTCTTCACCCTCGTACAGCTAACCTGCCTTGTCCTGCTCTGGGTCATCAAGGTTTCTTCAGCTGCGGTGGTCTTCCCCATGATGGTAAAACCGCCTGGTCGCTTCCTGTTCTCAGAACCGCTTCCTGTCTGTCTTCCGCACACAGTTTAGACGATGTATCAGTTAACAGTTTAGAGATGACGAAATACTGTTCTCTCTTTTAGGAATGTGTTAACTTTTTTTTTTAAACCGTGGGCACTTTTTTATAATGCTTTGTTCTGTCTATCAAGAACTTTTGCCTGTTTTTGAGAAATATTTGGGATGGCTCCCTTTTAACAATGTGACCTTTGACCTCACTTTTAATGCGCAGTATTATATATCATATACTAGCAATTTCATTTAGACCAGCAGGTGGGGCTGTAGATTGACACTGGTAGTTCATTCCAGCAGTATTTGATGATGAAATTGCACAGAGATGTGTTTTAAATCTCCTGGAGTTTGATCAGGATTGGATCAGAAATGACTAGATCGATTGGTGTTTTGGATGGTGTCCTGATGCCAGTGCGCCCCTCCCCCACACACACAGGTGCTGGCCTTGGTGTTCATCCGGAAGCTTCTGGACGTCTGCTTCACCAGCCGGGAGCTCAGCTGGCTGGACGACCTCATGCCCGAGAGCAAGAAGAAGAAGGAGGACGACAAGAAGAAGAAGGAGAAGGAGGTGTGGACGTCACCGCTAACACGCTCGCTCGCCCAGTCTCAATCACACACGCTAACTCGCTCACAGTCTCACTCACACACGCTAACACGCTCCCTCGCTCAGTCTCAATCACGCACGCTAACACGCTCACTCTCTCACAGTCTGTCACGCACGCTAACACGCTCCCTCAGTCTCACTCACACACGCTGACTAACATGCTAACACGCTCAGTCACACTCGCTCACAGTCTCACTCACACACGCTAACACGCTCCCTCACACACGCTAACACGCTCACTCGCTCACAGTCTCCCTCACACACACTAACATGCTCACTCTCTCACAGTCTCACTCACACCCGCTAACACGCTCCCTCACACACGCTAACACGCTCACTCGCTCAGGCTCCCTCACACACGCTAACACGCTCCCTCACACACGCTAACACGCTCACTCACACCTTCAGTCTCAGTCACACTCGCTCACACTCGTCTTCGCTGGATTTCTCTCCCCTACATGACCCACAGTAAAGGCAAATGAGCCTGGCTTTGCTGTATATTCAGGCTTTCGGTAAAAGACTTTAAAATCCCCCTAGTCTTTGCAAGCTGAGATGCGGCTGTGGTTATTTATATGCTGTAGTTCGCCACAATTTTTTGGAAGTGTCTCTCCTTGCTTGGCAGTTTGGAGGGAGTTTGTGTAAGGCACAAATATACAAATTGTTTCAGCCACTATTGTTGGAACACTAGTGAATGTGTAGGTGGTTACGTGACTGCACCCAGAAGGTTGTTGGTTCAAATCCTGAGGTGAGACCTCGTGATTGCCACCCTTTAGCGCATGGTAAAGGACTTGATGGAACATAGTGCTGCCCTTGCTGTGGGACTCATTGTGTCCCGTTTCCCCCGGTTACAGGAAGCCGAGCGCTTGCTGTCGCGGGAAGAGGCGGCGCATCTCCCGTACGAAACGGGGGACGTCCTGAAGCTTCCTGCCGTCAAAACGCTTAAAGTCAGGTAAGGACTCGTACAGGTGTCATGGCTTCAGCTCCCATCAAACGGCCGGTGCTTCTTTTGTCTCGTAGGGTGAGTCCAGACCTTTCTTGCGTTGCACGCAGATCACAAACTGGTCTGGTTGACCTTGGCGTATTAAGTAGAAGGAATTAAAGGTAGCAGGGAGGCAGGATTTTAGATTTGACATGGGGGTCTGGGTTAGCTGGGGTGTGGACCTCTGCAATCGATGCACGTAACACGTCAAATTTGACATGTCGTGTCAAGGGAGTTCTGTCTACGCCAAAACTAAACCTCGAGGTTGGCGCACCTTTCCATCAGACGGTGGAAAGCTGGATCTCTGGGGGATAGCGCTATACAGAGCGAACTCACTGTCGGTCAGTGAAATCCCAGAGTCCCCGGGAGCTGTCTGAATTCCTTCCTGTGTTTATCCCGGCACAGATCGGACTCCTCGGTAGTTTCTGACGCATCCTCCCAGGACGAGGAGACGGCAGGGGTTTGTCGTTTTCGTTATTCCAGCCTGTCGGTTTTCCTTTGGTTAACGATTAACTTTTTCTAACCTGAAAACGCATGGCTCCCAATTGACAATCCGGCGCGGGTTCTGACAGAGGAGGGCCTGCAGATCGCTGCTCGGTTCCTCCGGGCCGCGTTTGAACCCACATGAATTGAGAGCAGCGTTTTCTTCTGAGGGAGAACCGCGGTTCTGCTCCAGCCTGGACTAGGGTTGGTGTGGAAGAGGGACGCTCTACGTTGCTCTGAATCCATGCTGATCAAAGGGGCTTGAAAACAGAGAAACTAAAGAATTTACTAATTTCAAGCAGGCAGCGCTCATGGCTAATTATTCTGCTAACAATGCATCTGGTGCAGGGGGCGAATCTGGAAGTGAGAGCGACCTGAACGGCGGACTAATAATATGTTCAAAGTCGTTGCCAGACGCAGTGAGACTGACTCCACCAAAAGCGCCCTGTGTTGTCGTCCAGGCATTGTGGGAACGACATGAGACAAACTGGTTTTAATGGTTTCAATGGTAGCCCCGTGTGGGGTTGTTCACCCACCCGCGTCATCTTAAATTTGCCATTTCCTTGTTGTTTAACCTGTGCCAATAACGAAAGCCTCAGTACTGGGTTTGCATGTGTTCTTCAGGGTGCTTTTATTTCGATTAAAATGGTCAATTTAAGATGGTGTTAATGCTCGGCTTTAGTGGGAAAGGTAGGCTAAAGGTGGTGTGGTCTGTCTCCTCTCCCAGCTCCGACCCCTCCGTCGTTAACATTTCTGACGAAATGGCCAAAACCGGCATGTGGAGAGCGGTTTCCATGACCACCGACAGTGCCAAAGCGCTGAAACCCAGCGCGAGGTAGCTATGATTCTCCCGCTCTCCTCCTCCATGCTCTCATCTCCATGCCATGACCGTGCCGTCCCCTAGTGCAGCTCTCGGCAGTCCCGGGGGCACGCTCTTCTCACCTGAACATCACTGTAGTTCCCCTGGCTGTCTACAGGAGTTCCACTAAGGGGCGACATCTCTGCTGAAAGAACATGCATGACGATTGGCCTGTTTCTGCCTGCAAAAGGACGAGACTTTTCCCAAAACGCAGTCAGTCACACTGACTCTACACGGATACCGTCTCAGTCACACTCTCTCTCACAGGCTCAGAGTCACACTGTCTCTACACGGATACCGTCTCAGTCACACTCTCTCTCACACAGTCTCAGAGTCACACTGTCTCCACACTCTCTCTCACACAGTCTGAGTCACACTGACTCTACACTGACTCTCACACAGTCTCAGAGTCACACTGACTCTACACTGACTCTCACACTCTCTCTCACACAGTCTCAGTCACACTGACTCTACACGGATACCGTCTCAGAGTCACACTCTCTCTCACACAGTCTCAGAGTCACACTGACTCTACACGGATACCGTCTCAGTCACACTCTCTCTCACACAGTCTGAGTCACACTGACTCTACAAGGATACCGTCTCAGAGTCACACACTCTCACACAGTCACACTCTCACGCGTGACCGTTGCTCTCCGTCTCTCTGCAGCCAGGAGAAGATCTCGTCCATCAAGATCAGCATCGAGGACGAGCGGGGGGAGAGGTTTTTGGACACTGAGACGTCCCTGTGAGTGAGCCAGAGAGAAGCTGCTGCTTTGGGGCTGAGCTGTGTGCCGAGGTCAGGAGTAACCTCCCCAGCAGCACAGACGCTCCTCTCCACACAGCTCAACACTAGCTGATGCCAGTAATGCCAAAGACCAGAGGAAGGACAGGGGGCGCTATACTCACTATTCACATTTTCTTTTCTTTTCTTTTTTATCTGCTTAAATTATTTTAATGAACTTAAAGACAAGTTTAGTTTTTTTTTAAAACCATCATTTTAAAAAAGAACCGAAATATTTCAGAGCGTGTTTTCAGATCATCTGAAGATTATTTCTTATCCAGTTCCCAGTTTGCCCAATGATATACCCTCAGTCTTTCTACTGAAAGGCAGCTTTTTTTATTTATTAAAACGTAACTTCTTTTTTTTCACCCTTCTGGGGAAAAACTCCAGTTTACCTAACTTCACCTGGAAGGATGTTATGATTGTTACGCGTACCAACATACCTGATCTGAAATAAACCAGAAACTGTTTATACAGAAAACCAACAAAAAGGCAAATCAACGATATTCTGCTTTTCTTTTCTTTTCTAAAACCAAAGTAGAATTTTTTATTTTTAATTTTTTTGGCCTTCGTGTGTTCTCACCCTTCTGAATACGTGTTGGGTAGCAGGTCTGTTCATCAGGTGAATCCACACACTGATGTTGGTTAAAATGAGCCATTTAACACGCCTCTTCTCAATGGACGTTATAGTGTTTGCAGTAATGGCGCCCCAGAATCCATCTCTTCAGGACAAGGGAGGAGTGCAGCAAAGCTGTTTTAACTTTGCTGTTGAGATTTAGAAAAAGAAAACGGAAAATCATTTTTTAAAATCGTTTAAGCGGTTTACATCTGATGTAATGTGTACTGTTACAGGATTCATATTTTAGATTGTAGTTTATTTTTTTTAAACGAGCGATGCGTATCTCCTTGTGTTGTGCGTTAGCGTTTTATTTATTGTAGCGTTCCGAGAAGTCGCGAGGAAAAGAGGCTCGTCTGCGATTTTGTTCCATTTCAACACCTTTCCTACGGTTTGTATCCGTGCACTTTAGGTACGTCTGCTCTGACCACGCGTATCTTCCATAACGTATTGGGTTAGTTTGTCTCAGGAAAAGCTTCATGCCAAGGTCAAGGTCACTTTCATTCAGCCTGAACTGAACGGACCTTCCTGTACACCCCTGCTCGATTTTGACCTTTGTCCATTTAATCAACACTGGAGAGAGCCGTCTTTTGTGCGTTTGTTTTGTAGTGAAAATGAAAAGTCCTGCTTTCTGTTTGGAGCGAGACGCTGTCACTTTGGTTAAAAAACTAAACGAGAACTTCCGTCTTTCCGCCGTCACAACCTCAGCGTTTGTTTTTGCACTTCAGGGCAGCCGTTGTCCGTGCTGCAGATTAGTCAAAAGTTTTTGGTTTTTTTTTTCTTAACGCGTAGCCTTTTTACCAAGAAGAAAATTACTTTAAGCCCCAATCCCAGAAATTTGAATAGAAAATTCCTGAACTAATGCTGCTTGACATAAAAATAATTTACGGAGAAAGAACTGTAGTTTTTGCACCCCCCTGCCCCCGAGAGGGTGTACCCAGATCAGACCATGTGCCTTTAAATCGCTACCTACTGCCACAGCGTGTGTCCGTATATTTGGTGTTATGTGTTTAAAACGGTAGTGGGCTGGGATTGTAGTCCCTCACCCCGATTCGTGCTGGGGTGCAAGTGGATGTTGGGTCGCTATGGTTTCCGGGGGACTGGTTAGCTACCGCGTTCACGGGGCGAGCCTACTTTGAAACCAGTTGCTTCAGGTCATCATGAAGTTGCAAAACACTAAATACACACAGACCAGCCGATGTCAGCCAAGGGTTTAGACCACCGAGATTCATAACACATTTTGGTGTCGCGTTTTACATTCTCCTACAGGTGCAGGTGTTGGTTTAACGTTCTGGTTGGGAGGGGGGTGCAATTAGAACCGACCATTGGTTAAGAATTTACATTTTGAGAAGGACTATTTGTGTGTTTGTGTATATATATATATATAAATATATACATAGAAGATGTAATTACTTTGGAAAGCGCAGTCCCAATTGCATATCCCCCCCCCCCCCGAGTTTAATCACATTCGTGCTGATGCTGCTTCTTTGAGTTTGTAGGTGATGAGTTATTACTGTTCTATCTACAGTCTGAGTAGCGTCTTCCTGCAGAACAAAGAACAAACAGTGCTGTATAATTAAAGTGAATGAATGAATGAATGAAAATGCCTATCTCCAGCAGTGGACATACTTCTGGGTTTTTTTTATTATAACTGTACAGTTGGTTTAGTGCCATGTTCCTGGTCAGACTCGACTCTTAGCTGCTCTAGTTACTGACCGTCGCACACCTATCAACGTGAATAGATGGATCCTTCCTTTGTTTATTTGTTAAAATATTAGAACCGAGGTAAAAAAAAAAAAAAAAAAAACTTTTGTAAATGACATGAATGGAAAGCAATAAAACTTATTTCACACCAGCTGTTCTCGTGACGTTACTGGTAAAGTCTCTGCCCGCGCGTGGGTTGAGCAGGTCACGGGTCTGGCGTGAAACAGAAGTTGAACAACTGAACCAACCTGTAGAGGGTGTAACACGGAGCAAGTGAACGGTCCGCCCCCGGTAACCGCGGGTGCATCGACACCCTTGCACAATCACTTTAACGCACTTGTAAAGAAACACAGCACTCGTATGAAATAACACTTTATTTACAAAATGGCAACTAAGACGGCTTTCACCCCACTCTGTTAAGTCAGTTCTGTTACTCCATTAGTCACCCACTGCAGTACCCGACAGCGAACGTACATACCCCAGTTTGGTAAGAGAACCGACAGTCGTTCTCGCTTCATTTTACACTTGAATGTCAAAACGAAACCACTTCTGACAAGAAAACAGACGGGCACATCTCCTCTCATCTAAATTAGTCTCTGGACAGCAGAAGCTGGGGCAAAGGTTTTTTTTTTTTACTGAAAAATTCTGATTGCCTGAAGGCAGCATGCCATTCGAATCACTTAGAAGACTTAGAAAAAAAGGGCCCTGGGCTATAAATTCAAACCTGGGCTACAAGGGCACTTGAGGAAAGGAGATGAAAGGAACTTATTCAAACGAACACCAAGATGCTACACTCTCCACCCCGTGAAACTGCATGCAGACCTCGTGCGACTATTAAAATCACCGCTCAGTCTCCAATTCAGCCGCTGAAAACGTCGTTTAAACTTCCTCCGTTTCCCTGAATCTTGTGGCTACAACACAACTGATCTCCGGTCTGGTAACCTCCCCAGACATTTCAAAATAAAACTGCAAACCATTTTTAAAACCAAAAGCACAGGAAAAGGGTCTGAAAATGACAAAGATGTCTGGCAATGTGGCGGGATCATCTTCCCACTGAACAAACTACTAATACAAAACTCGTTAAAGTATCAAAGTGTCATGGCTATTTTTACAGAAGTTTCCAGAAGGTGTACAATACTCAACAATAAACAATTGATATATATATATAAAAAAAAACATCCAATTATTTGACCTAACGACTGTTGGATTTATTGCTCCACACTACTAGACAGAGGTACCGTTTTCAATACTTAACTTTTGTTTGTTTCCTTGGCAAGGAAACCAACACTTGTTTTTTTAATATAGCAATAGAGAATCCTTCTTGAAATAAGAAAACTGCGACTACAATTTACACTGAAGAACGTAATGCATTGACACAGGAGAAAAATAAAATAAAAAATAGCATACCACCTGTCTGACGCTTTAGCACCGAATATTTGCACATAACGTGGCCTACTACTGCGTCTAGGACAGATAAGCATTTAATACCGTCGCCTCTAGCATTTCATACAACCACAAAGAAAACATCCTAGTGCCTCTCCAACTTGAGAACTTGTTTGACTCAGGTTGAGCAGACTTGGCACGTGAAGTCCTCTCGAGACACAAATAACTCAAAATACAACAACTAAACACCACCAATGGTTTAAATTATTTGAGCAAATGGTTGCTCTAGGTAATAAATTGGTTGTTTAAAAAAAACTGTAGTTCTACACACTCGTGAATACATATCCGGTAACACCTAAGAAATGTTTTCTGGTTTAAAAATAAATGCGAATGAAAAACGCTGCTTAAAACCACTGCTTGAACGCAGGAACTGAAACTGGGATGCAACAACGGGACGAAACTGGGGAAAGGGTCACCCGGAAAAGGGAGAAACGTTCTCCTGTGACGGTCTACAACGGACACCGTCTCCTTTAAATCATTACTCCGCGGCCGGCTGGAATGTAAAGCAAGAACACAGAGCGGAAACTGACAGACGAGAGAGCCTGCACCTTTAGCCTACAAGGTAACCGGAGAGCAATTACCAAAACATACTATTTAAAAAAAAAAAAAAAAAAAATTAAAAGATTTTTAAAAGCTATCGTTATCTGCCGTCTCCGGCCACTTTGGGGACTTTCAGCACTTTGTAAACACTGTTGTGGAACACGGCGGAGAAATGAGGCCGGGGGTCCCGGGACATGGAGGTGCAGAGAGGGGTCTTTCCGCGGTTCTTGGGGTCCTCCACATCCCAAATCTCAGGCATGCTACATCCTGGCCTGTGGCACAGACAGACAGGAGTTAGGGAGCCTGGCCAGGCAGTGTAAATTCACAGTTAACCGGTAGGTAAGTTTGGAAGGTTCTTTTCCACCGAAGACAAAAAAAACGCTTATCAAACTAACTAGTCATCTTTGGCGTTTCCCTGGTCCCATGCAAAGGCAGGGTTTTCCCCAGCGCTAAACGCTGAGCCCGTTACCTGGAGCGGCGGGTGCACCAGGAGTCCTCCAGGATGAAGTAGTCCACCCCGAGCGTCTGGAGGTTCTTCTGCACCTTCTCGGCCGGCTTTCGGCTGTACATGGCGTACACTAGCTTGGTCCTCTCCCTGGGCAGGGGGGCGGGGGAACAGAGCGAACAAATCACACGAGAGCACTTGGTGTCATGTGACTGCCGCCCAATAAAATCCAGAGGCCACGACACGCCTCGTCTTGATGCACAGAGACTGAGCCTGATGGGGGATACTCCAGATTGATAGCCTTTTTGCCACACGGCTCAGAGATTTCAGGCGCCCTTGAAGGAAATAAGCTGTCAGCGACGGTTAACATTTCCATTTCAGGGGACCACGGTTGCCATAGTAACCCAGCGTTTTGGGGCTGTACCTCAGGCCGGCGTCCTCGTAGTGCGGGTGGTTAACGATGGGCCTGAGGGCAGAGAGCTTGATGCTGGCCATGGTGGGCATGGCGCCGGCGAAGACGGCGTCTGAAAGGCACAGACCCTGCCGTCACCACAGGGCCGACACCACTGGTGTCGCTCGGGTCCCCCCCCCCCTTACCCCCGAGCGTCCTCATCAGCCCCATTCCCACAGGGCGGGTCACGGGCGAGAGGGGCAGGGCACTCACCGGGCCGGGTGTGATCCCGGATCCACTCCAGCAGCTCCTCCTGTGGCACGTTGCTGAACTCGCCCATTATGTCCCACTGGGCCTGCAGGTTGGTCACCCCCTGCAGGGCCATGAGGGAGAGGACGGCAAAGGCCATCAGGTGATGCTTGGACCGTTCTCCGATCCAGCCAAACAGCTGAGGAGACAGGGAGGTCTGGGTCAGTCCAGACGAGACTCGTGCCACTCAAACCTGCATTCCCCCCCATGGTACACAGAGGGACTTCCAGGCTGAGGAGACGGGGTTGTTTGGCCTAACTAAGGCAAAAGGCTAAAGGCTAAGTGCTAAGGCTAAAGGCTAAGTGCTAAGGCTAAAGGCTAAGGCAAAAGGCTAAGGGCTAAGTGCTAAGGCTAAGTGCTAAGGCTAAGTGCTAAGGCTAAAGGCTAAGGCTAAAGGCTAAAGGCTAAGTGCTAGCACTCACCTGCCGGGAGCAGACCAGCGAGGCCATGATACACATGTGTGGGGTGAGGAAGAGCTTCAGTCTCATGACGAGGACGGCCAGCACGGCAAAGGCCATCAGCTGAAGGGAGTGGTAGACCAGCTGAAACCCAAGGGCAGAGGAACTGATGAGAAGAGGGCGAGGCACTACGGCTGATATCAAACACGTCGTGCGGCAGGAGACGGAGGAGGGAGGGAGGAGAGATGAGGAAGTGTTGGATGAGACAGAGAAGGAAATGAGCATTAGATGAAATGTTAAAAGAGAGATGCTGAGTTTTGAACGAGTTGGCGAAAGAGAATCTTGCCTCCCCATCTACAGCTGTTGCGGTCCTGAGGAGGGAGAGAGAGAGAGAGGGAGAGTGAGTGACTTTTTCTCCTCACTATTCCGTCATTAAACTTTCCACACAGTTGCTGCTTTTTAAATTAATTTTTATTGCCATTTATTTTATTTTACTCACTAGTCCGTTCTGTAACTGATTGGGTAAAGCTACTTTCTAGACATTCTGCAAGCTCCAGACACAAAACGTGTGTTTCAACATGGAACATGGGACAAAAAGGCAAATCCTTACAGCTCCGGGACATCCTCTTCCGACCTGGGCCTATCAGATTCCCTCTGACTCAGAAACCTCACAACGTCTTGGGTTGTCTGGAGAAACAGACAACACGCTTTCTGAGCGGCCTGTAAAAGCGTCCAATGACAACACGTCTTCAGGCAGCAGTAGACTGCCCGGTCTGTGCCAGGTAACTAAAGGAATGGGACGCTGATCACACAGCCTCCTACCCCAGGTAAGAACAGTTGGCACAGGCCACTGCCTCCATATGTAAGCCCTTGGATCATTTACGCTTGACAGGCTTTGAGAAGTGTGCGTCAATTTCGTTCTGTCGCTCTTCTGCAATACTGCGACTGCAGAGACACTACGCTCCGCTCAGCTTTGATCTCGACGCATCCAATCCCACAAGCCACGGGTTAGGGTTATTACCTTTCCCACCACGACGGCCACCACCAGCACGTTGACTGGGAGCAGCAGGGTCCTCAGGTAACGGAGAGGAGTCTGAAAGGAGAGGTAATGAGCGAGAACACATGCCGCTAATCCGGGGCGGGACGCTAATGGCGTCGGGATAGACGGGGCTGAATGATAGCTCTTCTGAGGACCACCTCCGCAGATAAAAATGCAAGTTTTTGTTTCGGAAAAGTGTGACCAACCTCCACCTCCATGAAGTCGAACTCAGCGGCACAGGTGTACATCATGGTGTCGAAGTCCTTGTAACTGGTAAACTTGGACTTGATCAGATTGCTAATATGGGCCTAGGAGAAAGAGGAACAAGACCGGCAGCGTCTCTCAGCCGCTGCATTTTCTTAAAAAAACTATCACCTAATCATAACTTAATCATCTACATTCATTACTATGACACAAAATTAACTCGTGGCCCCTACTCTACAGTGACTGAATGCACAGCCAATCACACGCGCCCATTCAGGGGGCAGCTTAATGAGCAGCCAATCACATGCGCCCAAACAGGGGGTGGCGGAATGCACAGCCAATCCCACACACCCAAACTGGGGGTGGCTGGTTCCACTCACATCATCTGACGCTCCAAAGATCCCCGACATCATGAACTTCAGGATAACGGTCGACACCACCCAGCCAAGACCTTGCACGACCTGGGACATATTGCTCACACATAAACCTCTCATTACCACAGCGGAAATTTAGATTGACATTTTGTCGACAAAATAAAAATGTTTTCCTACCCAGGTGAGAATTCCAGGTTTGCAAGGGTTTATTCTGCCCCTGAAGGCGATTATCCCCTGTGATAAAAACACTTTACATCAGAGAAGAGTCTCCGTCCGAGATCACAGCCCTCATCAAACTCATTTTGGAGTTGAGTGGCGACTTAGGGGGATCCATTCTCCTTCCCGGGTACACTTCATGCAAACCCCTTCGGCGAGATCTCGGACACTCGCCAGAGACTCACCCAGATGGAGACCAAAGAGGAGGCGTAGAAGGAGGTCAGAAGCATGGCGTTGCCGAACATCAGGACGAAACAGAGTCCCAGAGAGATCTGGGGAGAGACCAGCAGACGGCTCATACAGCAGACGGCATCTATTAAACAGGATCCATCTGTTCTTCCAATACAAAACTGCTGAGGCTTTATGCAGTAATGAGCAGAAAACCGCTCAGGAATGAATGGGGTCAGACAGGCGCTTAATAAACTCCATTTTATCATGTTTTTACAGTGTCACATAGTGATAGCTCTAAGCCGGCACACCCACCCACCCTGGAAGTCTGCTCCCAGCAATTTGTCTCCCACACACCCACCCACCCTGGGAGTCTGCTCCCAGCAATTTGTCTCCCACACACCCAACCAGGCAGCCCCGCCATAACCCACACACCCATCCAGGCAGCCCCGCCATAACCCACACACCCATCCAGGCAGTCCCGCCATAACCCACACACCCAACCAGGCAGTCCCGCCATAACCCACACACCCAACCAGGCAGTCCCGCCATAACCCACACACCCATCCAGGCAGTCCCGCCATAACCCACACACCACTTAAGTCCTTCCAGCAGGGCATAACAAAGCTGCCAGACGGGACAGGCGCATCGTTCATTTCTCTAAAGCCCTCACCATGTGTGTAACCAGGAGTGACTGCATCTTGGCAGGGGTGAGATATCCCAGGATGTAGGAGGCAAACAGGCAGGCGATCTGGAACAGGAGGATCGTCAGACAGCAGTGCAAACACACGCATTTTTCATTCAGATGCAAAGGAACACAATTCTGTTCTCATGCTTTGCTATACCATAACACTGACTTTTCACATGCTTTGTTATAGGGTTAGCGCTGACATGCTACAGAGAGAGTGCAGTAGTGTTAGGGTTAGCGCTGACATGCTACAGAGAGAGTGCAGTAGTGTCAGGGTTAGCGCTGACATGCTACAGAGAGAGTGCAGTAGTGTCAGGGTTAGCGCTGACATGCTACAGAGAGAGTGCAG
>JAOYSI010001343.1:0-17227 GCA_025775065.1 Hiodon alosoides | reverse complement strand
AGAGTAAGAGTAAGGGCTCGAGCCAGCTGAGAGAGGCAGGCACATATGGGCTGAGTTTGAGTAAGAGTAAGAGTAAGAGTAAGGGCTCGAGCCAGCTGAGAGAGGCAGGCACATATGGGCTGAGTTTGAGTAAGAGTAAGATTAAGGGCTCAAACCAGCTGAGAGAGGCAGGCACATATGGGCGGAGTTTGAGTAATTAGATTTCACCCAGCTATACTTTGCCTTCATTTTCCCTTTCCTCTCAGCAGGGGTCTGGTGGCCGGGGAGCAGACAGCAAATTAGCGAGCCGACAAACAGCCACAGGGCTAAAGTAAGGCTGTGTACTCTCTCCTTCCCCAGTGTGGGAGTTTGTTTTAATGTTCCCTTATTTCGTATTAGTGAACTTGGAAAGGGGAGCTTGTGAGGGGGGGGATCTACAGGATATTTCACTTATTGTTTTAACAAGCATATTATTGTCTTTTCCCCCGACAAACGACAAGAAAACTGACATCACTTCCGTGTCAGCCCAGTCAAGTGTTCATGTGGCAGTCTGGTTTTGAAATGACGTAATTAAATATTTACACTCTCCTACTTGAAGCAAAGATTCTATTGGCCACATGTCAAATGGTTCCTGTAGGCACGGTGATCAACTTTCAGTCTCCTGACCTATCCAAACACTTTTCTTATCCTGAAGGCCAGACATGGAGGAACTGACACGGAGTTACATTGTTATCTGCCTGTTACTGTCATGAGCCCGTTCTGGTCAGCGGCACGAGCCCGCGTTCTGGTCAGCGACACGAGCCCGCTTTCTGGTCAGCGACACAAGCCCGCGTTCTGGTCAGCGACACGAGCCCGTGTTCTACACACAGCTATTTTAAAGTCAACACAATACGCCATTATAATCAATTTTCAATCATTGTTTTTGATTTAAAATAATTTCCAGCTTTGGTGTGTTTTGCGGTCAGTCTGGGGGTTGTTATGTGCCCTTGGATTGTATCACGACGAAAGGGGTCTCCTGTGTGTGTACTGTGTGGAATGTACTTGAAGGTGACTATCAATTACAGATGGGCGAAGTGACTAATTAGGGCTGAAATTTCATGCTACTCCCCTGGAAACCAAAGTCTCCAGTAAAATGACCTTGTTGCTGCCCCTTAATTGAGAGCTGCTAGGGTGTAAATTCCCCAGGAATATAAATAGCAAGAGAAAAGGTTTTTTGCTTTTACATTTATTTTTAATTTTTCATTAGCTGTGTTTCAAGGGACGCAAACGCATCAGAGATAATGAACACAACAACCAAGAATAAAGAGCAATACTGCCTCAATAATCTAAAACCTAAGATTGATCTATTGATTTCTCCAGGGCTGCAAATGTGTATCTTTATTTCCTCGCTAATGTAATGAAACAATGAAGTTGCGGATTAATGAGTATGAATCGAGCCTTATCCGGAAGTCTGAACGCGACCTGTTTTGATTGATTTCCCTGTTCAATTTCCAACCTGATAGAAGAAAACAAACAAAAAATCACAGTAATTTTCCTTTGAATGCAGAAGGGTATACATTTTCAATCAATGCAGGATTTTAAAATAAGAGAGCTAAGTGTCAGTCAAAAAATGCAATGGTGGCGGGAGAGGGTGGAGAAATGTTATGTTTAGGGGGGAATAGCCTTCCCCAAATGTGGTGAGAAAGCCTTCTCAAAAGCTAATGAGAACAGTAGCAGTCAGAGCCAATCCATCAACAATCTGGCAAAGGTGATTATTCAGAACCTTCACAGGGAGTTGTAGAGAACAACAAGTCTTCTGGTATAACCTATTGTAACGCGCCTGAATTATTAATGTAAAACCATTACACACCCACAGATGACTCCTATTGAACTGATTGAAGTCCCAAACTGCTACAAAATGGGCTTGGCAATAGATTTTTCTTGACCGATATGTAATCATGATGACGGTATTTGGTTTGAAAAATGGCTTTTAAATGTATTTAATTTCTGTCACGTCAGGAAGTACTAGTTCCATGGATTCAGCATTGCTGATCAGTGACTTCAGAGCATTTATCGTTAAAGGAATGTACATCACGATGTAAAAAATAAAATAGACATAAATTCTCTTGCATGAACCTGGTCGCCAGTTCTTGTGACTGATGGCACCTCTCAAATCCCAGAAAAATCACCAGTGGTTTTTAAGAATAATTTCTCCCAATAAGTCATTGGGCAGAAACTGAGCTGTGAAGGGACTGTGAAACGCTCACGTTTTCCTCCGTGACTCTGCCTTCCTCGAGAGTTTGGCAAAGAGAGCTACCCGTTACCCGTTCACTTCAAGGTTCTGACTGTTATTCCCCCGCGAATAACGAAAAAAAGCAATTTCCCCACTCTTACTTCGGATGGTTTGGAACACAGGCCTACAGCATCTGAAAAGACCTGTGTTCGAAGGCTGAGGTTGACACCCCTCTGTGGAGAGGAGTCAGTGGATGATTACGGTCTTTAGAAAGGGGGCATGGATTTGGGGGAATCAAAGACGGGCTAAACTCGACACGGGGGAGCCTAACCAACCCCAAGCATTATCCGGTCTGGGGAAAATCCGAGCTTTGGAACAACCTACTGTCAAACTCAGTATACTGACTTTGCTTTTAGACAGACTTATCTGACTGACGGCTGTTTTAGAGACCACTGTGGAGACACAACAAACCCTGATGCGGAATTATTTACAGAAAAGGGAGATGGGCTGGCTATGTTTCCAAGTTTGGTGCATTTCTTCAGCATTTTTTGTGAGACATGAGCCCTTATCTTAATTTAATGTAATGACTGGACTATGGGGGTTTAATCCAGCAGAATTGCGATACAGCCTTGGGTGACACCTGAGAGGTCCATCTCAGAGCTACTGGTAGTTCAGTGCTCATTTTCATCTATCCAATACCATGTGTTCACTTAATGCATAGTCACTCCGATAAATAATTCAGCATTCTTCTCACGATTGCTTTGCAGACCTAAAGACTTTATTAGAGCATGGCCAAGGAGAACACAACGAAGCCCTTAGATTAAACAAAGGCTGCACTTCTTTACATCTCTCTTAACATACTTCTTGGTAGGTAAGTAATTGCATGACATGAAAAGGAAAGTAGGCAGATAGCTCGGGATGGAAATATTATGAGGTATTAAATTGGAGAGCATGAAAATAATAAAGACTGTATCAACTGACACAAGCAACAATAAATGACACAAGCAACTTTGTGGACAGCTGTTTGTGTGCATAGTTCAGGAGCATCTTTTGAGGTGTAGAGTTGCTGTTGAGATGAAAGGCACACACCTGCCGATGCCCCTGTGGGATATTGTCATGTGCCACGCCAACCGGCCAATCGGTTATAACCATGTTGTTCCCTGCTCTTGTCAGATTCTGTTTTTTGTTTTTTTTTGTTTGCTTTTTTTGGAAAAAACCCTTGTGCAGTTAATTTCATTAAACCAGGAAAGTTCTCTCTTCAGAACTTATCTCTGGACGATAATTCCTGCTCCGAGGGTGTCAGTTTGAATCACAGTTAACCGAGATTCTTATTCAATCCAAGCGATATTGAAGGACCATAATTCCTCGAGTGAAACCACACATTGGAAGCAATCCTCGCGAAACATTGTTTGAGAAAGCTTTAAAAAAAAAAAAAAAAAAAAAAAGGAGTATTTTCTGTGAGATCTAAGTGTCAGGGTGATTGCTAAATCAATACTGTTAAATGGAGCAGTGGTGGAAGTCATTGAGTGCCCTTTCAGAGCTGTAATAGAGCATGCAGCAAAACGTGGCAGAGGGGCACGATCCCATTGTGACAGGGCCTCCATTGATTGTTTGCCTGAGGTCAGAGCCTCACTCCATTCTCCCTGGCGAATCGATGACCTGCAAGGAGTAGTGTGTGACTGACAACCCAGTGTTAGCGGCTGGATGGAATACTAACACTGACCAAACCTTCTGAGGGGCGATCTGCCCATGGCATGTCGTTTGATCTACAATTGACCTGATTCTAGAATGCTTATCTTAAACAAATAAAAAAAGAAAGAACTCCTGAGCTTGTATCTTTCAATCTCAGTCCATCTAAAACGATCTATAATGCTTATAATTATCATTTGCTTTTTTAAATTGATCTTATCATTTGGAGGGTAAAGATCTGAGAGACAGACCAATAACTATCTGCGGTTGCCAAATTATAAAATGTCCTTGCCACCAGCATTCGCCATGATCTGACTCCTTGTCTGTCGGGTTGATGAGGGGCCAATGTAAATGAGCAGCTCATGTGCAGACCAAGTCTGTGACTGGCTTAATCTGCTCATGGAGGAGCTTGTTAACACTGATCATTAGCATGAAGGCTGCCAGTGTTTCATTGCACTGATCCTCCAGCAATCTCCTCATCAACTCTGATATGCTGCCTCTTCACAGGATATTTCTCTCTGGGTTGAACCATATAGACCATCCCAGTGGAGTGATGGGAAAACTGTAGTGCAGCCAATGCCATCCTTTAGATATCAAGGAAAGGTTCAGCACTCAAAACATGCATTCAATATCCCATGCCATCAGCTACTAAGGCAAGTAGATGTTGAGATCAGATTCACACAGATTCACATGACTACAGCATTAACTAACACAGAGCGATGCCAGTCATTATCAAGTTGCCATACCAATCAAAGCCACATGGAAAACCATGGAAACCACTGCCACGCAGCCACGCCAATCAAAGCCACATGGAAAACCATGGAAACCACTGCCACGCAGCCACGCCAATCAAAGCCACATGGAAAACCATAGAACCACTGCCATGTGACCACGTCAATCTCAGCCACATAGAGAACCATAGAAACCACTGCCATGTGACCATGTCAATCTCAGCCACATGGAAAACCATAGAAACCACTGCCATGTGACCAAATAAAAATCGCAGCCACATAGAGAACCATTGAAACCACTGCCATGTGACCACGTCAATTGCAGCCACATAGAGAACCATTGAAACCACTGCCTTGTGACCACGTCAATCTCAGCCACATAGAGAACCATAGAAACCACTGCCATGTGACCACGTAAATCGCAGCCACATAGAGAACCATTGAAACCACTGCCATGTGACCATGTAAATCTCAGCCTCATAGAGAACCATAGAAACCACTGCCATGTGACCACGTAAATCTCAGCCACATAGAGAACCATAGAAACCACTGCCATGTGACCACGTCAATCTCAGCCACATAGAGAACCATAGAAACCACTGCCATGTGGCCACGGCACTTGAAGTTCTGACAACAAAGCTGTGGCTTGGCAAGAGATGAATGTTTACTGCAAGTCTCATTAGCCAGTTATTTGTTCAGATTTTTTTGTGAAGACTTTAAGGAGACATTGTAATCTGTCACAGTAAATAGAATAGCAGAGTGTTTTTAATTCATCGCATCTGCCACGGTGATTCACTGTGACTAAAACCCAGGAAGAGAGAAGGGAACCAAATAAATAAGAAATTATTCTCAGAAGAAAATCACCCCAATTCATTAATATTTTTATTTCTATGTTCTTTTAAAATCTTCTTAAAGTCTGCTGACTGGGCCTAGATTATACTAAGTGCATAACAAGGAAGGTAAATCTATTTCAAACATGCAACGTCCCACCATCATACCGACAGAACTAGGAAATAGATCTGAGAAACCGGCAGCCTCTGGAATGAGACAGAGTTCGGTCCTGGAACATCACAGCCCTCCTTCGGTGAGGGGGTAGCCGTCACATCCTCTATCAGTCCGGACTGTCACTACAGTGGGGTTTAACAGTGTAATAGAGTAGAGGCTGGAACGTAACAGAACATATAGAAGTAAAGCATAACACAGAGAGCATAAGACACAACCCCGTCATACCACTTATTGTGACTTCAACGAGGTGGCATCCTGACACGGTGTTTAAGATAGAGGAGCCTTTTCCATTTGTCATGCTGGAAGCACGACTCTGCCACAGGCTGATCAAAACCTGCCCTGATAACAGCACAAATGAAATATGACGGATGGGTAAGCACCCGTTTCAACGCAACCAGGAGACAACCAAAATTTGCAGAAGCAATATTGGCCCTTTCTTTTCTGCAGAGCGTTTTTTTAAATGTACGTCCGCTCTGCTGAGTAATTGGTGCAGCTGGAGGCAATGCTTCAATCAGGCACAGCATAAAAGGCTGCAGGATTGTTTAGTCAGGGCCTGTACCTGAGGGGAAAGCGTTTTGGTGGTGGTTTGGAGCTCATTTGAGCAGAGGAGTGTGAGTTGTTTTGGAATTTTTTGGAGTATTTTCACCCAGTTTTGGAAGAGAATCAGATTGTATGAGAACCTGTTTGAGCTACTGAACTTAGGAACCTTGGTTTGACCCTGGCATTGGGTTGTTTTTTTTACCTCTGCCCAATTATATAGTGTTTTCTTTAAAAAACTGTCTTCCACTGATGGTTTCATTGAACCTGCAGGTAACAACACGTCCAACGCCCAGGGAGTTGTTACCATATATAACACATTCTATAGGGCTTTCGACTGATCAGTAAGAGCAAATTACAGCTGGAGGGAACTACAGAGGTTACCTACAGAGGTAAGTACAAACACTAGAGGTGGTTAAGGATGAGGCCCATCTGTCTACAACAGCCAACAACAGTTAGAACACCATGCTAAACACGGTAATCTGGGTTAGGTGAACCACAGACACGTAGATATGTTCAAAATACACGCCTGTCTCCAACCGTGACACATTACTCTGCGAACTCTCGGAATTACACTTTTTTTTTTTTTTTTTTTTAACTCCTACTCCAAGGCTGCAGGGAGTTTGGTATTCATTTCAAGGGGTTTAGATTCTGGAGGAAAGATTAAACAGCTCTGACTGATTTTCATATACCTGCCACCAGGCTAGATTCAATAATCACGGAAGAAAAACATATAACAAACCATAAAACACATTCAACAACTCACAAAATATCCTGTTTGAAGGATTAAAAAGCACATAAAACACTTACTTCCTTCTCATAACTTCTGAAATGACATAAGCGCAAAGGAAATGGCTTGATTCCATGTTTGCTCAGGATTTAGTCAGCCGCCGTTTCTTCTCTTAAAATGCATGTTCAATCTCCTTTATGCTTTCACTGTGAAAATATTTGGTTTCTCCTCTACAGAAGCCACAGGTGATCTTGAATTGTTCCCTCAGGGAACTCAATCAGCCATTTATTCCATCTCACAATGTCAGACTGGGAGCAGCATTAGTCACACAGAATGATTCAGGCAGATTGTGAAAAAGCACGGAAGCACTGTATTTATACACAATTCCATTGGCCATAACCATAGACCCCCATTCTCTTCCTCTACAAACCAGCCATCTGCAGACATAAATCCGACCATGTGTCAGCTAAACCGTTAACCTTAGCAAGAGACCAAAAAAAAAAAGAGTGTGCGCACAAACCCATACGCACACAAGCACATGCACACACACACACACACACACACACACACACACACATACACACACACACACACACACACACACACATACACACAAATGCACACAAACAAGTCAACAAACTGGCATGTGCCCACGCACAAACGCACAGAAAAAGTGTGCTGATAGGAAGTGAGTGTTTTTCCCCTCTCAGCCTGGTGGCTATTACGCTCTCTTCCTTCACTGCGGTCATTACGCCATTATGGGCCACTCGGTTTTCCAGCCGCAACAGAAAACAAAGACGATACTGGAGTATCCACATCGGCGATTTCATAAAAGCAGGTCATAATCATGGGGTCAGAGCAAGGCTCTGTTTACCGGTAAAGTCAGCAAACATGCTTCAACCATCTGACTTAAACACCAGCCAAAGAGCCGATCCATAATGACGTAAAGAAGATGGCAACGCTGAAGCTGGCGTTTCTTTTAGCAGAACAGGCAACCGTTTCACCACTGAAATGTCAGTGATTAAACGCAGGGCTTCGTGTATCACGTAAGCACGCTTGTTAAATCCCTGCTTTTCCATTCATTCACCGGAGACATATCCGTCTCTTGGAGAACAGGCATGATTGCAGAAGCGTGACGGCTCACCTGCAGGAGGCACACCTGTCTGTTCCAGACATTAGCTCCAGTCAGAGAAGGAAGTGTAATTGAACAGCGAATGAAAGGAGGTCACGCTGAATAACCAAAAGTCTGGCGATATCTTCCAGGGCAGGGTGTTTTTGAAAATGTGTTCGTATAAGGCTGTGTGAGGTCGTGTTCCAGAACACATCTCTTTTTTGATTTTGGATTAGGGCTTGAATTTTCTTGGTGAAAAAAAAAACCTTGCAGAAAGCAATTAAAAAGCACTGATAAGCGGGCGATAACGGGGGTGTTTTTTGTCGGGGAGGGGGTTGGTATTAGACGTAAACCTCATTTTGTTTAAAGAGACTGACTTGGAAACAGGGGGGAAAAATGAAATGTTTATGGCCCATAGCTTTTATTGATATCACCAGTTCTCAGCCCCGAGCTGCTGACGCCCCTTTCTCACCAATCCAGCCTGTTCAGAAACTAATTATCTCGCTTCATTCTGCTCTCTTCACAAACCTACCGATGTTTAAACGGGGCCAGACTAATATAAAAGTATGCTTTTTCAACTTTCCATTCCACGATAATAGAACCTCCAAAGAGGATGAGAATGTGTTTCCAGGTGACAGACATGTTTACGTCAAGCTTGATTTATTGGGCAGAATAGTGCTTTTTTCTAACGCTAATACGCCTAAAATAGTCGCGAATAGAAGGATTCCTTGAGGAATGATGTTTGCATTAAACCTTAATTAATAAACAAACAAACCAAACTTACCATGTTTTAATTGGTGTATTACTTGGTGTGTGAGAATAATGGGACGTATCAGGCCATGGGCCAGTGCTGCTCCAACCACATGTTTTATCAATCTGAGTCAATTGACTCACTGACTCTGCTGAGCAGAACTCACACTGAGTCTCCTGGCTTAGCAGTCTTCGCCTCTGATTCAGTCAGAGTTTGACAGCTGGGGTGACCCTGGTGCCGTTCTTTGGCCACTCGTCCCACACTAGCGAATGACCCCCTGGTGCGCTGCCTCTCCCCTGGATCAGTCACGCTGACTCCAGCCATATTACCTCCCACAGTGTCACGATTCATTTGGAGAAGACGCCTACTTCAAGCTGATTCTAATGCTATTGTAACATGAAATATAAACACGCTTGGGCGCGGGCATTTGTGTGTGTGTGTGTGTGTGTGTGTGTGTGTGTGTAGGCATCACAAGCTAAGAGTTAGTAGGTTAGGGTTAGGGATAGGGTTGGCCTGTTGTGACTGGTACTACAGGTGCACTCAGTGATGGAATTTCTCTGGACAGTGCTGAACATATGGATATGAAAGGAACTCACCTGCTCCAATTTCCAGTGGAACTCAGCTGGCCTGAAAGTGTCCACCTGGGTGAAGTCTCTCCTCAAGAGGAAGACCAGCCGGCAGTTGTGCACATACAGAGCGTAGTGATGCCTGTTCATCTCTAAGCGTTGAACAGAGGAGAAGACTTCAGAATACACGAAGCCCGTGTAAAATGTTTATCAGCATTACTTAGTATTTCTTAGTATGCTACTTAGCAGTAGGAACCCATCTGACTCGCAGACACATTTCTGCATTTATTGGAAACCTTAATGCAGGGTTTACTGTGTCTGCAGCTCAGTGACCTTTCAAAACCACATTCCTCAGACGAATTGTCTGCGTTTTCTTATAACTCAATACTGAGAATTGCTTTGTCCCCGCCAATCTTGTTTTCTATCTAAGGATTAAATTTGTCTTTGATTTGCTTTGATGCCTGTGAAAGATATGCCGGTTAATATCTTCAGGGCTGCCTTCTCTAATCACAGCTATTTGAAGCCCCCTAAGCAAAAGTCTATAATCACGTGAATACGTTTAAATAGAAAAAAACGATACATCACCAGCTCAGTATCCTTGGATGTAAAACGCTGTAATGAGGAATGTCACTAAGGTTTAACAGGAGGAATGTCCCATCTACAGAAATGCTCAGTAGCTCGCAGGACTCAGCTCATTCTAATTTGGAATCTGTGACACGTACAGAGCCAATCCTTTTGGAAGACTTTAAGAACTCTGGACTTTTGCTTGTGTCTGTCTTGCTTATGTAGTAACAGGAATAAGTGTGGCAACCCTGCAGATTTTCAGATTCTCTCGAATCTCTCGAAAACCCGATGTCTTAAAAGCCTAATACCTTAAATAGATTCTGAACAGGTTTAAACAGTGGGTCTTAAACTGTTCATTTATGCTTCAAAAAACAAAAAGTCAAATGGATTATAATTATTCATTTTGCTTGGCGTGGGATCTTTAAGTGTTTTTAATAACATCCTGCTGTCTTGCTTGGGCCCAACATTTTTAAATGACCCGCTAAGCACTCAGGGATTGATGATGACCCAAAGTGCAGGAGGTGGCAATTTCAAAGGATGCTTCAGGTTCACGTTTCCATGGTGGAGATATTTTTTACTTTATTTAGTTTTGGTTTTTTTTAGGATAAATTAACATTTTAAGCCTAACGTGTAAACCAGTACAGCATTTTTTAAAAGCATATGGTTACCTCAGGTAATGTGTACTTTAGGTAACAAATTCATCAAATTCATTTTAGGCTTGGATGAAAGGAAGCTGGGAATAAAAACCGCTCTCTAACCTCAAGGTGCCTACACTAATGTAAAATTTTATAGCACCCTGCCATAAATTTTTCACGTGAGGTACCGAACAAAATTATTCTGCTGTGCAAGTGATTTTGTCCTTTATTGCTGTTTTCTTTTCTGCACTGTTGCTTCCTGTCCAGTATGCCACAGTTCATATCATAAGGTTACAGCAGCAGAACTGCCTGGGTGTTAAACCCACAAACCTCCGGCACAGCACAACAGAAGCACAAGTCTTCTCGCCGGAAGTCTTCTCACCGGTTTTGTCAGAGTTGCAAAGCAGCGTCTCTTTCTCAGCCCGCAGACCGGGGCTCGGCCCGTGCTTCATCCAGGTGGCGATGGTGAACTGGTCGGTCAGATTCTGGGGCACCACCTGGTCTGGGATCTTGGCCGCCTGGCGCCCATCAAAGTGGAAGATGAGATCACTGTCCCGGCCACTGTCAGTAACAAGGGAGGCCGTCCAGTTGGTGGAGGCGCTGGGGGCTGGGAGCAGGTCTGTGCTTCCAGATGATGCCCCTGGGGAAATCACAATGTTTGCTCAAGTTTCCAGTGGACATACATTTATGACATTGTTTAAAATTTGGCTTAAATATTTAACACCTACTATGCACTTTCAGCGTGATATGCAAAACTAAGAGGAATACAGAAAAGCATTACTCCTCTACTACCCACTCAGTTCATTAACCCAATTATCTACACATCTCTCCATGGCGTGAACATATTCTTAGTCACATATTGGTTAGCTATTTTCAATTTTTCAACGTTATTTATGGAGGTAGAAATGTATCGACTTAATTAGATCTCTTGGTTCAGCAATAAAATGTTCAAGGAAACAATTTTGCATACTGTTTTGCGGTCTTTGTAAATTAAATTGATTGCGCTTAGAAAAATCAATGATTTTATTTTATCATGTATTAGATAGGAGTTATGGAGCTCCGATAGGCTCTTTAACGGTAAACCTCGCATGAAAAATAAATAGGAAAAGGCTTATGCGTTTAGATGAAGACCTCGAGAGAAATGCAGGGCCATTACTTCAATACGTTAAGATTTCGCATCACTTCATTAGATGATCTATAATAGTGCTATTTTGCATATTTAGCATTAACACTGGAAGACTCTACAATTATTCACTTAGGAAACTGGTTCTTGGAGAAGCACTGAAGCCTTCAATCTGACAGAAGATTTGTACTTCGGCCAAAAGTTTGCAATTGACTGATTGCATTTTTGAAGAGACTGCATCTGGTCCTCTGTGCTGTTGATTTTATAGTATTGTGCCAGAAGCCCAGATGACATTCAGATCAAAAAGCCACACGCAGAGAAAACAAACTCACAGATGGCCCCTCTCATCAGACACTGCTGTAGAAAACCTGCACACTCAATCCCACTTGAGACTTCAAGCCTCAAATCTCGAAACCGGGGAGCACAGATACTCTGCAAGGTTTGCTTGGAAAATAAAGCAGCTTCTTGTGCGTATTCTTGCGATTCTTAGCTCGCAGTCTTCATATTGAAACGTGTCCAGCTAAATATAAAGGGAACGATATGCCCAAATGCGTGAGAAAATGAATTGATTTTGATTTATCTAAAATATAAAAATATATCAAATAAAATAATAAAAAATGTATCACAATTTTGACACTATTTATGATAATTCAACTGGACAGGACCACTATCCTGGATGGAAATACCGCAGAGTTTCTGCAGGGACTTCTCGGAGTAGGTCTCACGGTCGCAGCCCTTTCCGATGTGGCTGGTCTGCAGCTCCACTGTGGCTCTCACTGAGGAGAGAGGGCTGTCGCAGGTCTCCAGGTGCATCTTGGGGAACAGCTGCTTGCTCCCCGTTCCCGGCTCGTAGTCCACTCGTTTGTTCCAGCCTGGAGGGTCACAGGAAACCGGTTCGGTCGCGCGGGGTTCACGTGCACAGGTGCCTGCTTAAGCGTCCGAGGACACAGGTTTGGATTGGCAGCGCTAAGACGACGCAAGCGAATAGGAAACCACCGATATCATAGCACGGCAACAGTGTAGTACACATGAAGAAAGAAAAAAAAACGTTCCAATGATGCAATGTAAATCCCACACAAAAAGACCAGTCTATTACACTAAGGTTTAACAGGAAAACTACCTCTCTGCAGCAAAGACTAAAAGCAAACATGTTGAAGTTGTTAAATTGCTTGTCTGTTATAATAGGTCAATCATGATCTTTGGAACATGTGTCGTTTTTGAACTGGAGGGAGTGACAAATACTTTATACTTTACCTAACTTACCAAATGCTGCTATTCGAATTGTAAAAAGCCAGACGGTAGTAATTTGTAGTAATCAGAATATTATTATAAATTCTCTTGAGCATGCAAGGCCCAGTGGTTTTACTGCGCCATTCCGCATTGTATTTCTCCCCATGATGTACACCAGCCCTGTTCTCTTTCCCTGCGCTGTTGCTTCCTAAAGGGCATAATTTGTGCCACTTATTCCATTTTTAAAGTCATCGTGACGCATGTTCGGTCACAATCGAACGGCGACCGTGCTTCCCAGCGGTCTGCCCCGTCCGATCCAGAGCGTTCCCGGCGCACTCTGGATTCATCCGGAATGTTGGTCTCGTAGTCCTGCAGAGAAACACTTTGTGGCAGAGCATTCCATTTGTTGCCCTGCTAAATAATTTAACTTCTATTTATGAGACACGGCAGGGTGCTGTTTTCTTATCCCAGTCATTTCATAACTGCTGCTGCTGCTGCTGCTGCTGCTGCTCCGCCACGCTTTACACTTCCGAAGGGCTCGTGGTAACGGGGCGTTCGCTTTTTCTGAGAACTCTGTGGCTCTCCTGGCACAATCCACAGCCATAATGTCACTCTGGTGGGGAAGGGTAATTATTGCTGGGAAGGTAAGTTAAAAGCGGAATAATATATTTGGCCAAACTTACAGGTCCGTCATCCCAAAAGCTCGAATGTCTTTCCCCTTCGTGATCTCAGCGGGTCCCTTTTATTGTGCTGCAACCCTTGCTCCGGGGTATTGAAACTCCCTTAACCAATTACTTTGGCTGTATTTTATTTGGTAACACGTATATACACATTTTTATTTTATTTATATCACTATGGCAGCCAATCTGAGGGAAGGCAAGAAAACCCCCAGCCCCAGAGGTCCGATCCTTACGCAACGCTACTCCATGCTGTTCTTTTCAGGCCTTGATTCCTCATGGCCAAATGGATTTGTTCAGAGCTGCTCCTTCCCGGACCTTTATGGGAACAGGGTACACAGGGGCCCTGGGTGCCTTCCAGTGCGGGGTTAAGAAGCTGTGCTCTAGCTGGAGACAGTGTCTGGTTTGGTCTCTTTGTCAGTGGCCGGTGTCACTGGGTCGAATTGATGGAGATGTGTTTCTGCGCTATACAATCTGTATTCAGGGAAGTTTTACTGGGTTTGCTGAAGAAAAAAACTAAATAATATCAAATCCATTTCCCATCAGGATAAAGAGTTGGCACCACAACATCGGTTTATTTGCTCTGCAGGTCCAGAACCATCAGAAGTATTTCAGAGAGTATTTCACACCGAATGTCGCTGGCAGATATTGAACTAAGAGCAAAGGGGAAATTAGCATTCGGTTATTCAAAGAAACGTTCTTGATTAAAGGTCACGTGATGTCGAAACATAAACTCTTCATATATCCATATAAAAACCTGAGTCACAAGCTTAGTGTTTCATTCATTGCCATACCTAAAAGTAGGCCATGTTATCGTGAGGAGGCTAGGTGCTCAGGAGTTTTTCTCCCCTACAAGAACAAGAACAGTCGCAACATCGTCTTTTGCAAAGGATCTTTCAACAGGCTTGAGCATAAATTGTTGGACTAACTTATCTCAGGCAAGACTACGCAGTGGTGTGAAGAGGCTTTGGCTCCGTGATCTGTGTACATCAGCTCCATTGTGTGGAAGCGCTTAGAGGGTCTGAGCAGATAGCTTCAGAAGGCAGAACAGATAACGGTGCATCTTCCGCTGCACACAGGTACCGCTTCGAGAGGCCAGCCCTCTGCAGGACTCTGAGCCAGCAGAAGGAAATTCCCATCTCTGACTGACGGAGTGGAGTGAGCGAGGTATTCAGAGGTACCGGGCCAGATATCTAATCTTTTACAATTTTTATTTCATTTATTTATTTATTTTACCTCCACCTTGTTCCCTGTGGTGATAGAACGCAACACGTGGTCACATGTTCCTGTTTACTTCCTTGGTCAACCTTGGTTCTTCATTGGCTGGCGAGCAGAATAAAAAATAAAAAATAAAATAAAAATAATAATAAGTTCAAATCTTATCTCAGACAGATGGCTGGCTGTTTTCCTTTCGTCTTAAGAGGGCAACCTGAATAATCAGAAGTGTGTTCGTGTGTGTGTAGGGGTGGGTGGGGGGGGGGCTCTAAGCGCGTTGGCGGAGATGATTGCTGACAGGCGTTATCACTCTCGGGAATCAGAAGGGAACAGCGAAAAGCGTCTGCAGTGAAGATTGCTCCAGGAGGCACACGTCGGTCCCAAGGACAACAGACATGGTGTATGGGAGCGCGAGCCCGATGATGGGAAACTGATTTCTATTTCATTTTTCTTCTCCCCCTTATCTGAAATGAATTTATTTCTGATCAGTCCTTTCGATCAAACTGACTTTTAAAAGCTTTCTGAAAAGTAGGCAGGAGAGAAAAAAATAACACTCTGCCTACCAATTTCTTTAAACGCGAAAGGTGTTTTTGAAAGCCCATTAAGTGTTCGGACGTCTATTAAGATCAATAGAAATAAACACCATAAAATAAATACTTAAACAGACGCATCTGTGTTACCACAAGACAAGCCTTTATGTGTAGTTTGATACAGCACTACTTGCGTTCAGTGTTGTTATTTTCAATCTACATTAGCAATGAATGAATGACAGGCACGGGATGTTTTCTAAATCAAGTAAAACGATCCACAGAGAGGTACTTTTCATTTCTGGGAGGTTTCTGGGTCAGCGGTAGGGAAGGTGTCGTCACAGTCAGAGCACAGACCCTCGCACCCCAACGATGTGCGACGACGGAGCGCTCAGGCAGAGGGAGGAGAGATTAAGTGCCAGGAGAACCAGAACCAGGTCGTGGCCCGGGGTTTGTTGGCTCCAGACGTTTCGCTTTAACATCTCTCTTTGGTTTCTCGTATCACCTTCTGAGAAATAATTTCCCCGTGTTATTCTTTCTGTGCACTAGTCAGCTTGACGGCTTTTTTCACAGCACGTTCGAGCCAAATTCGCATAAAAAGAGCCGGGCTGAGATACAGAGTGTCCCCGAACCGGGAACGCCATAAAAAGGTGATAGAGGGGACGAGGGCCAGGCGTCCGCACCTGGGCCATCAGAGACGAGGACACACTTGCTGTGACTAAGAGAGCCAACCCGGGACACACTCCAGCAGAGCTGTCACGCATTGATGCCGGCGCGTGGCATTAGTGGTACGAGACCCACCCGCTCTTTATCTTTGCTGGATGACATTTACGCCCCCCGTATCTGCACCGTCCATAGAGAGGGCTGCCCTTTGCAGGCAGTGCCAGCCACTCTCCTGGTAATATCATGTCTAAATCCTCATTTGTAAAAAAAAATATATATATATATATATAAATAATAAATAAATAAATAAAGAAAAGCGCTGGTTGGCTTCAAAGGGGAGATTAACTCTCAGCCATTGGAAAGATATTAATGCAATTTCATACACAACAATGAGCCACATTTTCATCTTCGATATTCACTCTGGCACATCTATTTTGCTTTGACACGACACACACATCCATCCTGGTGACTGAGCTGCGTCCGTGCCTCTTAGCTCAGAAACTCATGTTGGGCTTTTCGAATGCGGAACAAAGAGGTACAAACCTTCCTGATAGTGCGTCAATGGAAGTGCTCGCATAGGTTTTAAATACATTACATTGTGGATTTATACATACATATGCATGCTTAGATTTTTTCTAGCAACTGACAACTGCAACAAAAGTAAAACCAAGCAGTCTGTTACCAGTAAACCGGGGGAATTCTTTGTGTACAGACACGGAATGGTAACCATTTCTTTGCAACAAAGTGGGATGCCAGACCATGGCCAAAAGCCCTGATTTCAGTTCTGATGTCAGGCCTCTGTCTCTCTCAGATGGGTACAGCCCAACAGCGGAACAGTGCTATGGTTTGCATCTGCATATGATTCACCTATCACACCTGCCTAGACTACGCTTTCTGTCTCTCTCAGATGGGCACAGCCCAACAGCGGAACAGTGCTATGGTTTGCATCTGCATATGATTCACCAATCACACCTGCCTAGACTACGCTTTCTGTCTGTCTCAGATGGGTACAACCCAACAGCGGAACAGTGCTATGGTTTGCATCTGCATATGATTCACCTATCACACCTGCCTAGACTACGCTTTCTGTCTGTCTCAGATGGGTACAACCCAACAGCGGAACAGTGCTATGGTTTGCATCTGCATATGATTCACCTATCACACCTGCCTAGACTACGCTTTCTGTCTGTCTCAGATGGGTACAACCCAACAGCGGAACAGTGCTATGGTTTGCATCTGCATATGATTCACCTATCACACCTGCCTAGACTACGCTTTCTGT